>APFE030112608.1:0-19912 GCA_000404065.3 Pinus taeda
CAGTGGGAAATCTCTGTGTATATGTGTTTTATGTGTTATGCTCTCGCATTTTTATTTTTCCTATGATTTAGAATTCGTATGCAGGTAATTTATGTACGGGGTTAAAACCTATAGACTTATCATTTGTCTAGAAGATCTATTAGATATCATCATTGAAATCAAAATTGTAAAAATATGGTGATATAATTGCAACTGATCCAAAATTTCAATCTAAATGAAGAGACATAATTCTACTAAAATTGTGTACAGAAATTTAGAACAAAATTCTCAAACATACATCAATTAGATACACAAGTACACAAATTTATCTAGGGGAAACCAACTGGTAAAAACCCCTTAAGACTCATTGTATTAATCAATGAATAGAGAATGTATTTAAATTGTTTTCTCACTTTGAGCTCAACCTACACGTGAACAATTGTTCTCTTTACTAAATGAAAATTTCTGACCCATAGTTAGTCAATATTCCTCCACCTGAGATCTTATTTCCTTTTGCAAATCCTGAGGAAATTAGCCCCTATTTTTTAGGAATTTCCTTGAAATTTATTACACAATTCCCAAGGATTAATCATTGATTGCATGCAACATGTGTACAATCAAAACTAGTATACAATTGATGCTACACTACCTTGGAATCTCCACCAAAAATGAGAAATTCGAATTTCTTGCATACATGACCTATTTTTGGTTGATTGATTAGTTAACTGAATGATCACTGAGTTATATTTTTGTCCCACTGCATAACTAATCTCCAACTAGTTCTATCAACAATTATTACTAGTTTGGTTGAATACAACTGGAAATAACTAAATGGTATTGCTACAAATTAGCAATCAAACATTCATAACTAACTTGAACCCCTCTAACTCAAATTTTCAGAACTAACTAAGTGAAAAGAGCCATGTCACCTCAGTTATTTGCCTCCAATTTGTCTGTTGATGTTAAAATTTCGAATTTACTCAATTTGACCAAGGCTAAGTCAAATTGAGCCTTTCTTGCTACACTTCTCAAGACTCCCTCTTAAGAAGAAAGGGATTATCAGCCATCCCTATCCTACACCTATTGAATTTGAACTTTCCTCTTGACAAAGAATTTATCAAGATGTTAGCATCTTGTTCCTCTATCAGAATATATTGTAGAAAATTTATCATCCTCTACACGTAGTCTTGTAAATGGTGATACCAAATATCTATATGCTTGGATTGATCTTGAAACAATTTTTCATAGAGCTTAATGCAACTCTTATTATAACAATAGATCACAGTTGGATCTATCTCCTAACCAGATAGTCCAACAAGTATTTTTCTTATCTAGATCTCCTCACATGTTGCTTGACTTGCAACCATATATTCAACCTCCACCAAATTGAGCACCATGGACCTCCGCTTACTGTTGTACTGGGAAATTGTTGCAGACCCAACGCTGAAAGTTACACCTGATGTACACTTTCATTCATATGGACACCCTTCCCAATATACATCTGTGAATCCACACAACTTCACTCCCTCTATCCATATCTACCATAATCCATACTAGGTAGTGTCTATGAGGTATCATAAAACATGCTTGGATACCTTCCAATACAATTTGTTCTGCCTAACCATAGCTTGGCTCAGTTGTTTGATTTCATAGCACATATCTAGTAGTGTGTTCACAAGATAGATCAATGAACCCACTAGTTTCTAGTAAATGGTAGCATCAACCTCTTCACATGAAGTGACAATCTCCTTCCTCCAGTCGGTCGCTAGAGGTGTCTCCATGGGCTTACAACTCTCCACGCGTAATCTCTACAGTATCTCTATGGCATATTTTCCTTGATACACAAAAAATTCCCCATCACCTTGCCATACTTCCATCCCAAGGAACTAGTGCATGAGATAGATGTCTTTATTCCCTTGGAAGTTCCTCCTTGAAAGAGCTAATCAATTGCTCATCACCTACCAATATTAGATCATCAATAGATAAAACAATGATCAACAAATTTCCTTCTATTAATATATGATAGAGGTTCACATTCACTTCACTTTTGGTGAATCCTAATCTAGTGAGATAACCGTTAATATGAGTGAACCAAGCTCGGGGTGCCTATATGATATTGTAAAATGCTCACTTGGGTCTCCACACATGAGACTCATGATCAAATGTCTCAAAACCTGATGGTTTCTCTATGTACACTTCCTCCTTAATAACACCATTGAGAAATGTTGTTTTTACAACCATTTGGTGGATCTTCCACCCCATCCACGCAAGAAAGGTAATAATTTATCTAATGGATGAATACCTTGTTATGGGAGAAAAGGCTTCCTCATAGTCAATTCCCTCAACTTGAGAGAGTCCTTTGGCCATAAATCTTGCCTTATAATTATCTATGATTTCATCTACTGTAAGCTTTTCCTGAAAGATCCATCTCGAACCCATAACTGATTCATCTTCTATTCTTGGGACCACTTCCCAAATGTTTTTCTTCATGATGGATTCATATTCTTCCACCATTGCAACAACCCAAATTGGCTACTCAACTTATTCCCCAAAAGAGGATTGCTCAGTCTCTACAAGCTTGGTCATTAGGTCCATGTAGCATGTGAACCTCTTAGGTGACCTCCTTTGCCTGCACAAATTAGAAGGAGCTCCCACATTCTGCCTTGCATTTTGCACCAATTTATCAATTTTTGTGGCTCTCTTTCTACCTTCTCTAGATGCTTATACTTGAGTGGATGTATCCACTATGCATCCTCTCTTCTCCTCCATTTTTGGCTTCTCCATAAATTCCTGAAGCTCCTTCGGAGGCTCCTCCTTTGTAGCTAAAAGTTCCTCTTCTAGTGGGAAATGTAGCTCCCTCTCAAGAGAGAATCTCAGTTCTTTTTCCTCATCAAACTTTACATCCCTTTGGACAATTTCCATTCTAAGGGAAGGTAAGTACACCTAGTAATGGTCTGGAGTTTCAATTCAACCCACAAAAACTCCCAACTCTACTATCAGCTCAAGTTTCTTCATTGAATCTTTGGATACATTAGAGTAACCAAAGGATCTAAAACATTTGAAATGAGACACATTGATATTTATCCTCGAGAAACCCTCTTGCAATGTAATCATACCAAGAATCTGATAAGGACATCGGTTCCAAAAGTAGACTATTGTATTACATGCATCTACCTATAAATGTAGTGGCATGCCTTGGTCATGTAGCATAGCTCTTGTATCTCCCACAATGCTCTGATTATTTCTCTTAGCTACCCCATTTTGCTGTGGGTTATGGGGCACTGTTAGATATTTTGGAATTCCTTCTTTGGAAAAAAATTCCTTGAAGTCATTTGAAACATACTCACCTCCATTGTCGCTCCTAAGAACCTTCACCTTGTTCTTGGTCTCTTTCTCAACTAGTACCTTGAATTCTACAAAATTTGAGAATGTCTCCTCCTTCTTCCGCATGAAGAAGATCCAACACTCCCTTGAGAAATCATCAATAAAAAGAACATAGTACCTATGTATGGCAGCGCAGTCTATCGAGAAGGGTCCAAAAACATTAGAGTGGACTCTCTCCAAGACTACATGTGATTTTTTGTCTCGATCATGGACTGTGGATTTTACATACTTCCCCAAGGTACAACCCTTGCAGAAATCATTTTGCTCAAGTGATCCTTTAGGGAGGCCAATGGTTATTTGCTGCATAATTTTTAAAGTGACAATATGCAAATGGACCAATATCCAAAAGTTCATCGGTGTAACAAGCCCGGTTAAAAATCCTTTTAATAAAGTTAATAAAGGAAAAAATATGACCAAGGTCATAGGACTTGTATTCCAAGATGAATGTCGGGAAAAAACATAGTAATGGGGATCGCCGATGATTAATTAATGGTTACAAAAGTTGGAAAAGTCATTGGGAAAGAAAAAGAGGCATATATTGGCATCTTATTTATGGAATAAAGGAAAATAGGAGAAAAGGGAGATGAAATGTCACAAATTTGCATGCAAGGAAAATTGAAGGGAAAATAGAGAAAAATGAAGAAAATACAGGCCTCAATGATAAAAAGGCTTATTAGGAACAATTCATAGATTTTTGTTAGTTTTCCTCGGATCTCTCTCTCTATTTTCTCTCTCTCTCACTCTCTCACACTTAGAGTTTTATTGGAGCATTATTGGAGCACATTGGATTTGGAGAAAGAAGGCAAGGGAAGTAAGAATGCACAAGGGGATAGCAGGCTCAACAATTATAGCTAGATTAGTTTGTAGGCACTGTGTTGCATGTATCGTTTACTTGCTAATTTTGGCATGCATGGTGTATAAATGTGGTTATTTGGTTATGATCTATCACTGGCATAGAGGATTGCCTAGATTGACAATGGTTTTTCCTAGCCTTTCCATTTCCTGGATAGTGATGGTGTTGTTGGTTTCTTCCCTTTATTTTCTAGTTGGTGCTGATGTTACTCATGGTTGGGGGTTGAGTTATTATTTCCTAGAGCCTTGGTTGAACAAACACTCTAGATCCCTGTGACAACTGTGGGTTGAGTTCGTAGTCCCAGAGATGGATTAGAGAAAACACTTTGGCTCCCTAGACAGCTTAGGTAGAGGCCGATCTAGTCATGGTTAGATGTCTGACCTTGAGCTGGAATCACTTGTTGACGATTGAGGCAGTTTGGCCTCTGGATGCCCTAGTTTTTTTATGTATGGTTATTACATTAGATCCCACTTTCATGATATTTCCCAAGGGTGATTGGATGAAGAGAGGTTTGGTTCATCCTAATCTATGGTCGGGAGGTAAGTGGAGGTCATTGACTTGGTTGGACTTTGTATATGTTAATAATAGCCCTTTTCCTCTTGTATTTTATGAATAAATGTACTTGTTATGATGTGGATTTGACGGTGATTCTATGAGTGCTATTACTCTAGTTATATGCTAGTTATAAGCATGGCTTTATGAAAGATTTTAATTATGGCTCTCATCAATTTTTGATTGGTTAATGAATGGTTATTGAATGCATTACCTAAGAGATGTTATTGCAGATATTATGAGAGGGAAAACGACATTATTGATGATTTTTGGATAAGTATGAGACCCCAGTAATCCAATATGCATTTATAACCTGTAGTTTACATGTTTTCCATGTGTTTAATGAAATGCATAGCATGTTCTGGTCAATCTAGGTTAAGTTTTGAGTTGAGAGTGAATGTTTAGCCTCGTCATTGTGTCAATTATGATTCTCTAGTGAGATTATTCAATTAATGAAAAAATATGTGCTTATAACCTACAGGTACTATGTTAACAAAGTGTTTGTATAAATGAGTAATTCAAACCTCCAACTTCCCTGGGTCATAACTTTGACATACTATCTTCATTTGACTATCATACTACCTCGTTTCAAATATATCCATGAGGATCTGGAAACAAACTAGAAAATTAGTCTCACATTTCTCGAGTCTCTCTATTTTCACTGAAAAATTGTTTAGGACCTTAAAATGGCCTTAGAAGTTTAGAACCCAAAAAAACTATCAAAAATAGAAAGTTTTTTTCTTAAATATAAGAAGAATAAGCTAAACATAAATAGTGTTAGGTCAAATTATGATGATAATAGTGTGATCATGTGCTATTGGGTGTTTCATTCAGTCTAGGACATGTGGACTCCATTTTCCATAAGTTCATATTGGAAATGAGGCCTTGCACAATAACTCTCTTCTCATGTTTACTCTGGTGAGCTCTTGGATTTGGGTGAATGTGGGAGGTGTTGTAACAACTCACATCACCAATCTACACTTTCTCAGCCTTATTGCTTAATGCAATACAATCTTCCACATCTAGTTTGTATAGGTTTTTCAAATGAACCCTAATCTACTTCACCTACCTAGTAGCTATGTGTCTTAGAAAGGCTTCTTCTTTCCCTTTATGTTCTTCCACGACTGCTTCAGAGATGAGGTTATTTTTTAGGCCTAGTGCAAACATGAAATAGATGAGGTTAAGAGGGGATCTCAACCCACTCTTAAATATTAGTGCACCAATCTTGGCAGAACTATACCTTCCGTCCTCCCCAGGCTCAATATGCATCTAGAAACCTTTCTCCTCCAGGTCACTTCAAAACTCTCTACACCCTCTCACATGGAAAGAGGAACGTGAGTCCAAGTACCACAAACTCCTCATCACAGTGTTGGTCATGGATGAGATCAGGGTAAAGTCTATCACGAACTGTGAAGCCAATGCTTGACCTGATGCTCCTCCTGAGTTCTTCTAGGTATCATTTTTGTGTCGCCACTTTGTAGCAAGCCCAAATTCATGAAAAATCAAGAATTTTACTTTGGAAAATTCTTTCTTCTTGTCCCCTTGGCTAGATTCTAGTTTGGTTTGAGATTTCTTCCATTTTCCCTTCTTACCCTTTCCAACCAATTCAATTTTTTCTTCATCCTCTCCCTTGGATGATCTTCCATCTTTGGCATTTCGCCTGATTTCTTCTTGTACCAAATCAACCCATAAGCATTCCCAATTCGATAATTTCTCCCTTCCATTCACCGAGTCTGAGTAGTTATGCCAACTTTTGGATGGGCCTAGAAGAGCTAGGCTCTCAGGTCATCTTCTGCAACATTCACACAAATCCCTCCAAATTTATCCTGAACTTGTGTAACTATGGTGAGATAGTGTGGAATAGTATCATTCTTTAGCATCTTAATGTTTCAAAGTTTTTCTTTAAGGATAGTTTTCTATGGTCATTGTTATTCTCAAATATCTCAATTCGTGACTTCCACATTGTGAAAATAGTTTCTTTTCCATGGATATTTGACACAATGTGGTCTCTCAGTCCCTATAGGATTATTATGCTTGCCTTGGATACATATTTCTTCCATTGGGCTAGTTTTTGGGCATCAGTTGATCCTGGTTTTGGAATGACTCTCTTTACGTATTACAACAATCCATTGTCATCAAGAATTGCCTCCATGTGATCCTTCTAGGCAATGAAATTTGAGCTACCTTCCAAGGCATACTCTAATCTCATCTCATTGAAGGACATTCTCCAAACTCTAAAGAAATCCTCCTACATTGAATTTGAAAATTTGAACCTCCTAAGGAAAAACGTCAAAATTCTTGTTCTAATGTGAATCATGATCTGCTACGATCTAGAAATATGGTGATAAAATTGTAACTGCTCAACAAATTTAATCTAAACCAAGAGACTCAATTCTATTCTATTTCTTTGTGGACATTAATTCACAATTTAGAACAACATTCAGAAACATGCATCAATCACATACACAAGTACACATAATTATCTAGGTGAAACTAATTGGTAAAAACCCCTTAAGCCTACTTGCATTAATTAGATAAATAAAGAATGTATTAAAATTTCTTGCTCACTCTAAGTTGGACCTGCAAGTGAATAAAGTTTTTATCTACTCAATGAAAAGATATGACCCATACCTCCACTGAGCTCTTATTTTTTTTTAAAATCCTAAGGAAATTGGCCCATATTTTTTAGGAATTTCCTCCAAATTGATTGTGTAATTCCCAAGGATTGGTCACTGATTGCATGCAACACTTGTACACTCAAAACTAGTCTACAATTGATGTCACACTATCTCTGAATCTCCACCACAACTGAGAAATTTGAATTCCTTGCATGCATGAGCTATTTTTGGGGTATTTATCACTTAACTAGATTATCACTTAGTTAGACTAACATCCCACTGAACAACTGACATCCAACTAGTTCTATCAACAGTTAGAACTAGTGTAATTGAATACGACTAGAAATAATTGAACTATATTTCTACAAATTAGCGATCACACACGCATAACTAAACTCCAAGCCCTCTAACTCGAATTTACTGAGCTAACTAAGTGACAAGAGCCATGTCACCTCAGTTAACTGCCTCCAAGTTGTCTACTGATGTTGAAATTTTGAATTTACTCATTTGACCAAGGCTAAGTCAAATTGAGCATTTATTGGTACACTTCTCAACAAAAATTAAACATGTCTTCCATAATCCATGGGTATTCCTTACATTCTCTACCCTTTCACATCACCTTTTGAAACCAAATATTAGTTATAGTACATCATTTTAAGCTGTATGACAAGGATTTCCATGTTGATATCACTATTCTTGTAACATGCACGCTTTACTGAACACACAATGGGAAACCCTAGATTTTGTCCTTTTGGGGGAAAGTGCATTGTTTTCTAAACCCTACTCTCTATTGCTTGGTTAGGGATTATAGAATATGTTTGCGATCCACTCACTCGAACAACCTCAACAATTTCGATACTAATGGATTCTTGGTTTAATGAAGTAGCATAATACAAGATATTTCCCACCACACATCTAGTGATCCATGGGAGCCAATGATCAATTGTAGGCAACAACTAACGTGAACCTTAGCCTCTTTGTGAACCCTAGCATTTGAGGTAACCCTAGGCATTCTAGGTATCCACACAAGATCTACACTTTGTAGGATCTTGTTTTCATCTACAAGTAAAAGCCTATAAAACATTATCAAATTTGAGAAATTAATTAGCATTTTAGTCACAATTTCCCACTCCCATGATTTGTAGTCATGTTAGTTGGTTCTTGCTTCTTTATTATGTGATTGCTTATGTGCGTTGCAAGTAGCGACTGAGGTGATCCCTAGCCACTCTATAAACCCTACTTATTAATATGTAAAAATGCTATCAAACCTTTTATATATTATATATATTTTATATTAATTTTTAAATATAATATTATTCTTTTAAAATTGAATACTATGATAAATTATGTTCTTCTTGTCCATATCAAGATGTAGATTACTCCTTTACCCTCATGCATTGAATACTATACATATATGTAACACATTTATGTTTTAATAATATGTATGAACAACACCCATTTATATTTATATTTTAGTAATATATAAGTAATATATATGAACGAAGAGATGCTTCTCACAAAGTCATCTATAATTTACTCATTTCCATTTCTATTTTCATTTGTTCGAATATAACTTTCATATGACGAACAAAAGGATGCATCACACACAATCAAATATAATTAACTTTGTGAGAAAGATATGCGTTACACTAATACAAGATAATATATTTTATTATGAAAAAGACATATAGGAGGGGTTGTTATATCTACGTAATGATGCATCTTGCAAAATTAAATATAATATAATTCAATGGTGTATTAGAACTCTGCAAAATCAGATATTTTAGTATGAGAAAGACATATATCGGAGAGGTTCATTTAACATAAATTTCAAGTTACTTAAAATCCAAAATATAATTGAACGATATGTGTTACAACTTTACACAATATTTTTTTAGTGCGAGATAGATGCATTTCACCTAATCATGTTTTTATAAATAATAATATTATTATGTAAGTAAAATATTATTTCATTTTTTAATACAAATTTCATTTTTTTATTGTATTGTAAATGTAAGGTTTAATGTTAATATTTTTTAACGTGGAGAAAAAATATAGTACAAATTAATAGATTAAATAAATATAATGCAAAAATATGAATAGAACCAAATTATTTGGAATATTAATTTTTTTTAAAGTTGTTTAAAACCAATTAAATACAAAAATGAATTGATTTAATAATTATATTAATATTTTAATTTAATATAAATTAAACATTTATATTTTAATAATATTATTAAAATCTATTTAAAATTAATAAAATATAACTAATATTAACATAAATGTAAGGTGGTTAAATTTTATAAAATGATTCTTTTTAGAGCATTTTTTGATCAATCTTATTTGAAATCTGGTACATATTTTTTAAAATGATATTTTTTTGGTTGTTTAATTTGCAAAGATCAAGTATATTAGGGATTTCCCATGGTCCAAAATCCATTTATACATTTAAAAGTGCATTTTAAACAACAAAAAATAACAATCTTGTTAGAAATTGTATTGTCAATTCCTTCCAAAAAACATTTCCCCTATAAGTTAGACTATGCTCAATTATATCTAGTATAATAATTGAATTTTATTAATTTACAAGTTTAAAATTCAACAATTAAAAATTAACCATTTAATAAATAATAAATAAATGTTTGTTATATATATAAATTATATATATAATATATGTTCAACCTAAATTACTATTATATATTTCATTATAGTAATTTATAAAAATAATATTTAGTAAACAAAACACAATAAGTTAAGTATATTTGAGACATTAAATAAAAACCATAAATAATAATATTTTTAAAGCCATCATAGGTCCATCTTAACTCGGAATCTACGAAGCACCAATATGGATCAAATATGCTAAGATACTATTGGAAGTAATGCTTCCATGAATTCAAAGTTGTCATGCGTTGTAATTGTGTGAGTTCCTAAGTTATTAGTTGTATCACTTATTCTTAGTTATCTAGATCCATTATTCTAGGATCTAAAAGTATCATGTATTCCTATATATATAATCTTTATGAGATCAATAAACTCAAGTGTGTGTTTTATGTTGTGTATAATCATTCTTTCATATTTCTCCAATTTTCTAACATGGTATCAGAGCCTATTTTGTCTTGATTCCCTTATAGGAAGGCCAAGAAGATGTGATATCCATAAGAGCTTCTACTTTATATATAGATTAGTTTAGTATTTGATTTCCATGTTTCTCTGTGTACATTTGTTCATTGTATAGATCTAAATTATTTTTTAATTAGTTTCAAGAGCGTGTTGTGATAGAGTTGTAGCTATATTTATTAGAGAAAACATAATTTAATTGAGTCTCTCTAGATTGTGATGAAATGAAATGAAATTTTAATGTCACGAGACTAGATATAGTCTACTAGACCACTAGATTCCCTGTTTTTTTCCTTTTGTAATTCATTCTTCTTATTATTCAAATTAATGATGAGCTGACCCAACCTTCTAACATTCCCCTCACTGAAAAGACAATGCCAAGGAACCAATTTTAACACATTGTTGTAACTATCTCTGATGTCTTTGAAAGAATCACATTCCAAAATGAATTTTTTTTCCCGATTCCATTTCCCTAGAGGTGCAAAAAGTACACACCCATTCTTCCCAAGGTTTTTTAGGTCTTTTCCACTGACCTGTTTCACACCGTAGTTGATGCAAGTTAGTTCTTAATTGAGCAATAAGAATCTTTTCTCTCGATGGAATGCTAGCTCCAATGTACTCTTTTTGTTGGAGGTCACACATGGGGTTGAATTCTTGAAAATAGTACTTCTTTCTACCCAACTCTTTTCTCCATATACATTTACGAAACTTCTCCCTAACAAAAATCTTTAAACCCTTGCTCTTTGTGGGACATGCATTGAGGTAAATATTCCATTTTTGCATCCATTTGTTGTTTTTCTGATCCATGATTTCTTTCTTTCACTCATTCCTTCATTGAAGATAACTTTAAGCCATCTACCTTCTCCCATTTGCTCAATTATTTGTAGATACCTTATGAGACGCACCATAGCAATTGCTTTGATGGAAGTTGCTCCTGTTTCACTCAACATTATCTCATAAGAAACCAAACTTTTATTTTAAAATTGCTCATGATCAAGCACTTTTGGATTTCCTCAACTTGCTTCCATTTTGAGATAGGGATGTTGCTAGCCCACAATTCACACCCATATAATATCACTAGACAAGCTAGGATCCCAAAAAGCAATTTAATTATTTTCCAATCCCATATGTTATGAAACCAGCTCACAAAAAGATAGAAAAGAGAGATCCACGCCTTAGAATTTAGCCTCTTCGAGGGGGCAACCTCCTTTACATTACATAAATGAACAATTCTTGGATGATTCAAATGAAAAGACCTCCTCTCTATATATAAGAGTCTAAGGGACCATAACATAATCAGAGCCTACATAACAATAATAATGCAAGGGCACAATAATAATAATATTGGGCTTCTATGGGGCTCAATAGTAACAATATGGGCGCTACATGGGTACATCAATATAATAAGTGGGTTGTACTAATAACAATAAGGGGTTACTCTAGTAGTATAGGGGCCTAACAGTATTATTTAAGTTCTTTAATTTTTTTTTCTCCCTAAAGATCAAATTATCTCCTTCATGGGGAAAGGGTTATTTATTGTCTTTAAAATAGACTTATTACCAGTTCTTTCAACCCATAAATTCCAATATATGGTCACTCTATTATATGACTATATTGGAATTTTATTTGATGGCTCTTACTCGATGGAGTTATAATGAGACTTATCTCTTTCTCTAGAGAGTTATTGTGACTTAGTCACTGTAAATTGCATTGAATTTTATTTTCTTTCCATGCAAAATGATATGAGTCCTACACATTATTTCTTGATATTATAGGACTTTTATTCAATGTCGCATGACATATTTCTCACTTAATTTATTTTAAAATCATCAACTCTTATTCCAAGATTTCATTTTCTTTCGAAATACTAAAAATGATTAGTGATAATATACGTAACTACACTATCCCATATTTGTTCCCTTTTTTGTTCCAGTTCTATTACATATGTAATTATATTTGTACTTTATTTGTTCAGGGGCCTCGATGAGACTTGTAATGAGACTTTCCCTACCTACCTTTGAGCTACTACTCTGCCAAGATCTAGGACTATTACGAGTCAAAGAGAGTGTTATTCTATCCTTTCGATTTGGTAACTAACATGGGTCCCATTTCACTTTAGTATAATGCATATGTATCATTATGTATCTATATATGCATATTATTCTTACTATAATTCCTTTATTTTTATTCAGATATTTAACCAAACAACTCAACCAATATTTCGAAAAAAAAACACAATGCATATTAATACAACCATTCACATTTATGGGAATGTAACCCAAGGCTTGTCATAACCACTTACCATAATCACTATAGTCCCCGTTCACTAATTCTTTTTACTTGTCACGGGTTAGTATGAACATATTCTAGACATTCATCAAAAATAGTTCTCACATAAAACATACAATCTTTGTCTAATCTATCTTTCTTTCATTTATTCTTTATTTTCCAAGACATAATCAATCACTTATATGATATTTTCTAGAGAATGAGTTAAGATATTTCACGACCCTCCTGTTAGCACGACCCAAAGTCCCAAGGCTGAGAAACGAGACTAATGGAGGTAACCTCAAACCAATATTTAGATTTGGTAGCTAGCCCTACCAAATCAGAGAGGGCTCTCTCAAGAATCTCACAGCTGATAAAATGACTCGGAAGGAAAATAGGTCTTAGGCTAGATATTCATCTCAATTGGGTTTGAATTTAGGGTTTACTAGATCAGGGTCATGGGTATGAGAACTAGGACAAGGTTTTCTAGAGATAAGTTGCAGAGATATAATGGGAAAGGTAGGTATGATCAGTGACATATTGGAGTTGTCTTTGTGGTAGAGGTTTGAAATAAGGAAATATAAAAATGAGCATAAATTTATGAATTCATTTGTCATAAGAAATAACACATACCATGAAAATCTCATCAGAACAGAGCATAAGACTTATGAATTATGTTAAACACCTATGTGATGATCACAAGAAAGAATACATATAGTAATAAAGAGAAATATATGTTCAGTTCGATGATAAAACATAGGAAAAAAACTGTCACAAAAGCATACCACAAGAATCCCAAGATAATATCTGCAACTACTTGTATTATTCTTGCAAAGTGTACACTACTCCAAGCCTCTCACTCTCAAATGTCCAACCCCTAATTTGACTTAGATATAGATATATATAGATCAAAGGCAACATTTACCCCTCTCATGGGTTGAATCCATCATGATAGGAAATTTTTACATCAATCTCTCTAACGAAACCTAAAACTAGGGAAGTTAGAAACTAACTCCCAATTTAACTCTAATTGATTCACTTTGACTTTACAAGAATTAATTATCATGAATTTACATAATTTTGACATATAAGAGTTCCATTGCAATTAATTACATCATTTGAAAACCCAAGAAGACAAAATACATCATGAAATGTTGACCTAGACTAATAAAACTCAAAAATTTGACCTGGCAAAAGCGCAACAAAATTTCTTAGAAGCACAACGTGCTTTTGTGAAGCCATTTTTAGTCATTGTTATGTATCCTCAAGTTGAACTAAATGTATTTGAAGATAACATAGGATGTCTAAAATACCACTGAGTATTTAATCCTACATAAGTCCACCTCCATGACACCCAAAAATCCAATCTCCCGAGGCTAATCCAGAAGCGCAGCATGGGGTCCAAAAAGGAGGTAAAAACATGTAAAATGACCTAATTTTTTACCTTTTCTCCAAAATTATGACCTTACATGGAAAAGAAAGTACATGAATATGATGTAGTGATCAAGGGATATCCATCCATGCAAGCCATTTGTGATTTGGGTGCCCAGAGAAAAATCACAGCATGGCCACACTACACTTCACTGAATTGCCAGAATTCACCAAAAATTCAAGAATTGACCAAAATTTCTCAAAATTGGCTGAAACTTCACCATTAACATCTCTAAGTGGTGGCCCAGACAACTATAGAGGCTTCAACAACAAAATCCAAGTTATCCTTCTTCTTTAGTTTGATTAGGGTTTTCTTAAGTTTCCTTTTCATGCTTCTAACCCTAATTTTGGAAATCCAATTCGTGGTGTAGTAGTGTCTTGCCATGTGCCTCTGAAACTTGGTGCCTATATTTTCCTTCCTTAGGACATTCTCAAAGTGCTCATTGACCTTTTCAAGAAAATTTTCGTTGTCTTTCTTGTTGGGTTGTGTTATATTCTTTCCACGACTAGCCCATGTAGTTAAGCGAGGGGTTAGAAGGGGGGCAAAGCCTCCCCCTTTTGTTGTGCCGATTGCATAGTGGGGGGAGTCATAGGGGTTTTGAGGGGTGTAGGTAACCCCATTATATGGGGTCTAAGGCAATGCCCCGGAAAATTTTGGTTTTGGAACCTATGTTAAGTTGGGCGAACCCACCTATGGTTTTGTGCATGATTTTCGCACATGTTTTTGGACACGATGGTTTTCGGTCCATGGTATTGGATGCTTGGGCATGTATAAATATTTATTATAACATTTAAAGGAACATAATGAAAAATGAAGTTGGTAGTCCTGGTTTTGGGATCCAGGGGAAAATCTCTATGTATATGTGTTTTATGTGTTATGCTCTCGCATTCTCTATTTCTGTGTTTTAGAATTCATATGTAGGTAATTTCTGTACTGGATTAAAACGTACATTTCTCAAGCTCAATTACAATAGTGTCAAGAGGATCTTTTTGTACCAATGATGGAGATGGCTCCTTGTCTTCAACGTGCTCTTCTAAACCAAACACTACTTTACCTTTGTCCTTTGCTTTGTTGGATGATGGAAGGCCTTGTGAGGTACTATGTTGCATCAAGCTCACCTTCAAAAGTTTGTTTTCTTGTTTCAAGAAGTTCACTACGTAGTTTTCCTTGGCAAGATCATCTTTGAGTGCTTGGATTTGTGCTTGATGTTCATTGATAATATATGCGTCTGGTTTCTCTTCATGGTCCAAGCTTTCTTCTTCATGAGGCATATCCTCCTTATCTTGATGCCAGGGTGATTCGGTCTCATGCCTAGGTGACTACTCCATTTCTCCTTGAACTTGCTCTACTGTAGCTTCCTTATGCAATTGTTTAGTTTGTAACCTAGTCAAAGGTTTAAGTGTACACACCTCTTTAGTGATCATGGGGGAAAAAACCAATATTTTCTCCTTCATGTAGGTATGTTTGATCTCTTCCCTAGGTGTTTTCCTGACTAAAAACTTTTCGAATGAGCCAACCTCCTATGGCCTTGGTGGTGCTGATGGAGTGTTATGACTGCTAGGTTGACTAGTGATAGGTATAAAGGCATTTGATTGAAAGAATTTCCCCCATGAGATATTAACATGTGAAAGCTAATGAAGAACAATGAACTTAACCAAACCATGATGAAACAAGTTTTCCTTATGATCTTTCCCTCTGCTTTGTACCTTTTCATCCATCTTGACTATGCTTCTGAATGAGTAATGAGGCAAGTTTAGTGGTTTGATGGTAGTGAAATGCATCAGTAGCCTTATGTGATCTGGTATACCCTTGAAATTCTCCCTTCACATGTAAGATATTTCATGATCATATTCATCAAAGGAGCATATCTGTCCAGCAATTGTCTGAAAGGAAAAATCTGTGAGGGAGCATCTTTGTAGTGTGGTTTCAGGAAGATCTTGTAGTTTTCAATGTCCAAATCCATCCATTTAAACTAGATTTCTCCTTGGTTAGGAATATATGTGGCTGAAGCTATGCTTTTGTTGATATGACGAAGTCAATCCTTGCTATTGTGGTCTTATCCCTCCTAATATTTGTGGGAAAGAGGCTTGTCAACTTGGCATGGAAACCTACCTCCTGAATTCTTTCACAAAACCCTAGGCAACCAACATCTTCAAATGATTTCATGATGTATGATGAAACACTGATCTCTTTGATGTTAGATGGCTCAATCTAGATATAGGATCTCTCTTATTGTATTTCTTTTTCTCGCTATCCATGGTTTCAGTTTGCATGATAGAAACCCTAGGTTTGCTAGGAGGAAAGGGTAGGGTAGTATTGGTAAAACGAGGAAAAATGGGACAACTAGTTTAGGAAAGGGAATGGAGGGGATATGATTAGTGAAATTTGTGGAAAATTCTAGGGGGTGGGGATAGCTATTAGGGATGCTATGGAAGTGAAATTTCTTGAAAAGAGTGAGGGGAAGTAGGAAAAAAGGACAAAACATAATCCCAGCCTAGTATTTCTGCAAAAGCGCAGTGTAGGCTTAGAGTTTTAGGCAAAATGAGGGTAAATGAACGGAATGGGTATGGGAAATAGTTGGGAGAGGTATATAAGTTATGTATGGGGGTGATAAAGCATAAAATCTATGGTTTTGCTCACTGAAACCAACCAAACATTAAAGGAAACCAAAAATGCAGTGAAAACCCTAGGATAGGTATTTTCACCATTTAATAAAGATAATTAAATGAATAAGAGCTTATGAGAGGCCACTTACTTCATTGGGAATATCTCGAACCTATTTTATGTTAGTTTGACCCTTTCAATGATTTTATTTGCCTCCTTTTCCAAAAGTGCGGTGAAGGTGCCAAAAGCGCAGCAAAGCTAGGTAAGCAAGGGTTTTAATGAAGAATTTCGATGCTATGGTGGTTGGGATGAAACTCTATGATGGATAGGTGCTCAATGAAGATGAAATGAGGAATTATAATGCTTGGACGGTCTTCTTATAGCTCAAAAGTTGATTTTTTCTTAGGTCATGGAGTGACATCACATGCCTTTTTGAGAAACTAAATGATAGGATAGTGTACTGCAAATTTGTAACTTAATTAGGAAAAGCTACATATTTATTGAGTGGTACATGCAGCTTTGAAATCTTTTGAAAGTACATTTCCCTAATTACGAACTCACTTGATGATGACTATGGTGGTGACATGACTCCTTTGTGACTTATGATGACATAACCTAATGATGACACCAAATGTATATGTAAGACCATGATTAAAGACCTTTAAGCCTTTGTAGTATGCATGATAATGATATGATCACCTTCAATGATGACCAAAATACCTTTTTGATGGCTCATCACAAGGAGTGATGACAAGACCATGAATAGGATAGTGTACTGCAAATTTGTAACTTAATTAGGAAAAGCTACATATTTATTGAGTGGTACATGTAGCTTTGAAATCTTTTAAAAGCACATTTCCCTAATTAGGAACTCACTTGATGATGACTATGGTAGTGACATGACTCCTTTGTGACTTATGATGACATAACCTAATGATGACACCAAATGTATATGTAAGACCATGATTAAAGACCTTTAAGCCTTTGTATTATGCATGATAATGATATGATGACCTTCAATGATGACCAAAATACCTTTTTGATGGCTCATCACAAGGAGTGATGACAAGACCATGAATATGGAGGGAGTAGTAATGACCTAGGATTGACCAATGATCAAATTTTATTTGAAACTATAACAATTTGACCTAGGACCCTATCAACTAGCATTCAAAGAGAAAATTTGATCACTAGTGACTCATAGACACTAACATTGGCTCCAGTGAGGGATGGAAGCTCCTTTAGGAGGTGTCAAGAACACCGTAGACCAGGTAGCCTCATCTATTGGGCAATGGAATCAAAATAAGTAAAAAGACCCAAAACATGACACTGAAATGATTAAATGACAAAATATAGGACACACTGAAACTGACTTAACTTTTCAAAACAACAGCTGATCAGAAAAACCTTATGGCCTTCTCCTAGGGCTTCAAGCTTTCATGAAAACTTCTTCACACTTTGGTAGAAAAATAAACTATTATGTACAATGGAAATGAGAAATTTATGAAAAAATAAAGTGAGGTGATGCTTGAGGAATCTACCATTGACTGGCCCCCCTGGTAGAGCTTTTCCATCTAGTTCTTATAACAAATAGTAATTCTTCCCTCTAAAAGCTAAAATCTTGTATGGTCCTTGACACAAGCTATCAAACTTGCCATTCTTACCTTTCTCCTCATTCTGAGCATCCCATTGGAGAACAACATCTCCCAAACTAAAATCATCTGCTTTGGTTTTTCTATCATATATCTTCTTGATCTTTTCCTAAAGCTTTGAAGTATTATGAAGCACTTCCTCTCTAGACTGCTACAAATGAATCATTTGATTGATTCTTCGTTGAATATCATTAGATTCACTGTCAACTTCCTACAAAATTTTCATCGTCGAGATAGCAAGAGAAGTCAGAAAAATAGTGTCCACTCCATATACCATCTGAAAAGGTGACATACCTATGGACTTCTTAGTGCTCACTCTATCTGCCCACAGAGAATTGATCAACATTTTGTGCCAATTCTTTTTGTTTTCTTCCAGCAACTTCTTGATGATATTTACCAATGATTTATTCGATGATTCAGCCATCCCATTACCTTATGGGTAATATGCCGTTGAATATCCGAGTTTGATGTGGCACTTGTCACAAAAACAAATCATATTCTTTGACTTGAAGGCTGATGCATTATCAATGATAATTTTTTGTGGAAAACTAAATTGGGACAAAATATTAGACTCAAGAAACTAAATTGTTACTGCATTTGTAGATTGTCTAGTGGGTATGGCCTCGATCCACTTCGTGAAATATTTGGTGTCCATTAAAATCTAATTGTGTTGAGCTGAAGATGAAGGGTGACTGTTGCTGATGAAGTCGAGACCTCACTGCTAAAAAGGTTCCTGGATAAAAATTGGCTACAAGGGCAGCGGTAACAAATATTTCTTTCCCTGAAATATTTGACACTCGTCACAACTCATTACAGTTTTGTATACATTAGAAAATAAACTTGGCCAATAAAAGCCAGCTCTCAAGATCTTATTTGTTGTGGTATTCTAGTAAAGGTGACCACCACAGTAACCCTTGTGAAAGTCATTCACTAATTTTGTTTCACTTTCAACTAAAGAATTCAACAAAATTCCCCCCGGATTCTTCCAGAATAGAGCATTGTCCAAAATACAATATTTGAGAGATTTTAACCTCAATGATCTCGCCTTACTTTTCGACACAGCCAATGGATAATTCAAATTCTAAAGCACATAAACAATATCTGAATACCAAGGATATGAGGTAAAAAGCTATGATACCTGAGCAGATGAATATGCCACTTCTTCCTCAGACATTGTAGCAATGAGGTTGATGTCTAAAACATGTAAATTGGACTCCGCCATAAGCTTCGCCAAACCTTGCCCTTTGACTAGCTTTGTAGGTTTAATTTTGAGGTCATACTCCAACATTGCAACAATCCATTTACCTCACCTACCTTTATGTTCATTCTGCATCAAAGCATCCTTGACTGCAGCATTTGAAACAGAGGCAACAATGTGTGAATGGAGAATGTACACCCAAAAATACTTCAAAGCCTTTACGAGGGCCAAATCCTATTTCTCAATGATATT
>APFE030112613.1:0-10067 GCA_000404065.3 Pinus taeda
GAATTGGGAGACTCAATCTTGATTCAGTCCCAACTTAATCAACAGAGCAGCCTGGACCATCTCAGAAAGGTCCCCCAAAGTGGCTGACAAAGACACTTGAAAGTGTTCATCCTGATGAAATTGGAAAACAGGAACCAGAAATGCAAATCGACAAAATGGAGGTGATGTAGATGACTCTAATTCACCTATTGATATGGATGTTTCTTATGATTGTGAATTGAACTTGTCTACAGATTTTGAACCAACTTCCTTTAAAGAAGCTGCTTCTCATGATGAATGGAAAGAAGCAATGCAAAAGGGGTATGATGCCCTCATAAAGAACGACACTTGGAAGCTGGTTGATCCTCCATTTGGAACCAAACCAATTGGCTGCAAGTGGGTCTACAAGAACAAGTACAAAGCTGATGGCTCACTTGACAAGCACAAAGCTAGGCTTTTGGCAAAAGGTTTTTCACAGAAGGAAGGGGTCGATTATGAGGAAACTTTTGCTCCCACAGCAAAATGGGCCACCATCCGGACACTCTTTGCACTGGCAGCTCAGAACGGTTGGAAAGTCCATCAAATGGATGTAAAAACTGCCTTCTTGAATGGAGATCTAAAAGAAAATGTTTTGATGTCCCAGCCTGAAGGATTTGCTGTGAAGGACATGAACATAAAGTATGCAAACTTGTGAAGTCCTTGTATGGCCTCAAACAAGCACCACGAGCCTGGTATGAAAAGCTAACTGAGCATCTTCTGAAACTCAACTTCAATCATTTTGATCTGGATGATGCAACTTTATTTGTCAAGAAAGTTGGAAAAACAGTTGTATATCTTGTGGTATATGTAGATGATCTTTTAATGACAGGGAACAATGAAAGTTATATTGCATCCATAAAAAAAGAATTAGGAAAAATCTTTGAAATGACTGATTTGGGCTATGTTCATTACTATCTTGGCATTGAAGTAACCCAACATCCAAAATCCATATTTCTTTCTCAAAAGAAAATATACATGGAGATTTTTTGAACAGGTTGGCATGAAAGATTGCAAATCCTCTTACTAACTCCAATGGAACAAAACTTAAAGCTCACATCTATTGAAGGAAAGGAATTTGAGGATGCAACAAAGTACAAATAGCTTATAGGAAGTCTCATCTATCTCACTACTACTAGATCAGACATTTCATTTGCTGTTGGAATCCTCTCCAGGTTTATGCAAAAGCCTTGTGAGGACATTGGTCTGCTGCAAAAAGAGTTCTAAGGTACTTGAAGGGAACTCAAGACCTTGGAATCAAGTATACACAGGTAGACGACTTCAGCTTGATTGAATACTCTGATTCAGACTTCGATGGAGACAAAGAAACTGGAGTATCTACTTCAGGATATGCTATGAGTCTTGGATCAGGAGCTGTCTCTTGGAGATCACGCAAACAATCAGTTCCAGCAGATTCCACAATAGAAGCAGAATACGTGGCAGCAGCTGAAGCAACAAAAGAAATTGTGTGCCTCAGAAAAATTCTTGAAGATTTGCAGGTGAAACAAGTACAATCAACTCCACTCATGATTGACAACACCTCTGCAATAAAGTTGGCCAAGAACCCAAAGTTTCATGATCGTACAAAGCATATCAATACTAAATATCATTTGATCCGACATCATGTTGAGGCCAAACAATCCATCTCCGCCATTGTTCCACAAATGAGCAAGTTGCAGACATCTTCACCAAAGCGCTTGGAAGAGAAAAGCTTGAAAGATTCAGAACGATGCTTGGACTCAACAACATCCCTTCAGATTAAGGGGGGGAATGTTGACACCTAATCCGAAACGGATGGGTGAACTGGACAGTCATCCAGAAGATGAACTGATCCGTTTTATTTGTGTATATAAATGTATGTTACCTAATGAATAAGATCATCAGTTTTCTCTCGCTCATTAATTCTGGAGTTACCCTGGCCTGACACATTCCTTAGGGGAGTTCCAATTGACGGTAGTGGCCAGGTGGTTTGTGAGCAGACTCCATTGGTTGTTTTGGCATGTTGGTTGTGTATGGGGGCGCAAGATGATTAGCATTCTCTGGCAGAAGATGCTTAGAGGAGGTGGCATGGGTAGGCCACCAGACTGGATATTGTATGGAGACAATGTTCTCCCATTGAGGCTTAGGACTCAGGGATCACATAGGATCGACACAACAGAGATATCCTCTCTAGCAGGAGTGGAGTTAGGGTGCTCAGGTCTACCAGGATGGACGAGGGGACATGATGCGTGTCATGGTGGGGTCACTATCAAGGTGGCAGACACTTTGGCACATGCGGGATACCATATGTTAAAGGGTCGTATGATAGGAGGCACTAGAACACAAGACTGCACAGAGTCAGGTTGTAGCGTCCACTGTTATATAGAGGGATGTGGCCTGATGCATTCAGACCCAATGCAGGGCTATGTAGCAAGGAACAATGGCTTGCAGAGGAGCATGGAGATACATGGTGGTATACCATAGCATGTCGGTTTACATAGTGGGGTAGGAGGAGTGACTGGCATCGTATTGAGGACGTGCGAGAAGTGACATGTGCATTGACACAGGCAAGACAGAGGATGGTACAAGATTGTATAGTTGTAGGCGGGGGTATCCAGTGGTGTATAGGGACAGGTTGCGGCATATAATGGCATGTCAAGGAGTGCTGTGGTATTTGGTGGTATACAATGACACATGATGCGGCACAACAGGCTCTTGGAGCATTGCCTGCAGGGAGACTTATGGACAGGGACAGTAGGTGTACCATTGGACGCAACTCACCTAGGATTGATGAGGACATCGTTGAGCATCTGGGGACACCGTGTTTAGTGGAGACAGGGCCTCAAGGGAGTTATCAACAGATCCGAGGTGGAGAGAGGGTCGTCTGTAGGATTATTCTTGAGCATTCTAGTAGACTCTTGATCATACTTTGGGACATACCCACCCATCATCCTCCAGTGTTGCTTACAGTCGCAAAGAGTTTGGTTGTTGCCCTTTGACACTCTCCATTCAGGTAGCTGGGCATGGGAGACTAATCCTAGGCAGTTGGATGAGACACTGCGTGTCATGGGCTGAGAGGAGACTCTCTAGTTGAGACACTTGCTAGGTGCACGAGTTGACGGTTACAGACTTAGGATGGCATGGTTGATTGTCGAGGTAGCATATGTTCCACCCCTAGGCTCACACTTGGGGAGGTGACCGAGAGGGAGTTACATGGTGCTTTTTTAGCCAGATAGCTTGAGGTGTTAGGTGAGCATGAGGTGCGGAGGACGGTAGTCCTTGTTGGCAGGATGGTGCCTAGGCTTCTGGTAGTACCGTGCACATCATCATGAGCTAGGATAGCAGATTTCGCTGTGTGATTTGGCAGGCATAGAGCAACTATATATTTGCAGTACAGGTTCTTAATGCTCAGTGCCTACCTATTGGATACCTACAAGAGGCAGATACAGGGCACAAAGGGGTCCCAACAACTAGAAACATATCACTATAGCAGAGAAAGAGGATTGCGGGTTATGGACCTCCAGTATGGTTATGGGATCCAGGGATCTAGTTGATTGGTGGGATACTCCACTCCTCAGTGAGCATGGTCGGGATAATAAGCGGACTGATTCATTTACAAGCGAACACATGGGGGATCATCGAAGCCCTCACTATAGGACAAGGCAAATTGTTGCTTAGGATTTGGGCTAGCCATGGAGTGATAAGCGCTAGCACTGTTGAGTCACTTTGGAAAGATTGGCCTAGCCTCGATCATCGCATAGATTATGGCTGAGAGTTATGGGAGAGGAGGCTCTGATACGAGCATGCTAGGCAATCATTCATGACCAGAGTGTCACGATGTCAGCATGATAGGTTCCTTCTGCCACAGACAGGGGGATTCTGGCATAACAGGTTTGAGCAGTTCAACTACCCATAGAGGTGAGTTGGTTTCTACAGGGGAGGGTCATCCAGATGTTCCATGTTTTAGTGATTCATTGATGGTGTGGGGAACTTCACCGGTGTGGCAGGGTGATTGACAAGATGAGATCAGGGGTGGCCCGGGTAGACGAGGGTTCAATTTCACAAGGATTGGATTGCATCTTCAGGAATTTACTCTTGTAGTGCATGAGATGGACTACTCAGTAGGGAAATTTCATGGGTAGTTGGGCAGAGTCCTACATTATCATGATGCTCGACTTATTGATAGTATGCAAAGGGCTTCTGGTACATGTATCTAGTTGGATAGCGAGTGGAGCAAGGTGTGCTTCACATTGATTAGGATGGCTTGGGACCTTGGTATCGAGGGATTCCTTCATGTCGGGACAATGTTGAGATTGGGGATGACTCAATGGTACATTTGGGACCCTGGCATTATTGGTGGTTACAGTGGTGATCAATAGTCAGAGAGGGCATTTGTTCAGGCATTGCTTGAGGACAAACAATTTTTGGAGGGGAGGACTGTAATGTCCCTTTCGAAATTATTTTGGAACAAAATTTATTTCTACATTTTGGGGCCAATTTTGGAGGAGATGGGGCCCATTTGATTTTATTAGGAGACTTAGGAGTTAGAAGTAAGTTATTTTGGTTTTGTTCACAAAAGGAAAATAAGCACTTCCTAAGCCAATAGTTCGAATTGCATGAGAGGGAAAATCGATGGCTTAGTGGGGGACCCACGAAGGAGGGAAAATGGCTCCACAAAATCTATAAAAGGAAGACAACACTCCTCATTTCGTCATTCTTGATGTATTGAATTTGATTCTGTTGCTCGAGTTGTTTCGTTGGGTCACTTGCTGTTCAAAAAGAGTTTTCCAAGCGGAGAACTCACCCTTTCTTCAGGGGACTTCGAGTGCCACCCTAGAGAGGTTCATCAATTATCATTTGGAGTATATTTGTAGAGAGATTTCCAGCGTTTGTATTAAGTTCGCCCCAACAGTGCGTATTTTTGGAGGACGCAGTAGTGTATCTAGAGTGGCCATTGTAACATTCTTCCGGAGGGCTATTGCTTGCCGGGAGAAATAAGGGAAGTATTGGTGGAGTTGATTTCTACCTTTTTGCAGTGTTTGAGAAGGATTTTGCTGTTGTATTGGCAAACAATGTGCTTCAACAAATTTGGAGGGCCTAGGGCCTTTTGGGGGTTAATTTTGGAAGTTCAAAACCAGGCCAAACAAATTCTGGGTTTTTCTGAGTTTTTGACAATGACTTCAAATATAAATTTGCGGAATTTTTTGAGCAATGGAGGTGGGGTTTTCAGCTGTGTCTTTGTTGCAGGCAATGTAGAATTGCTGGGGATTGCGCAGCTCCTTTTGGAGGTCGATTTTGGGAGGTCAAAATCAGACCAGACCATTTATGGGTTTTGTGAGAGGAGTTCCAGCTGAAATTCCAGAATTTTCCAGGTGATATTCGGACCTCGAATCCTAATTCTTATAACTGGGCAAATTGCTAGTTAGTTGGGAATTTGCACCATTTTTTGTGTTCGACTTTGGCTTGGAGATAGCCAAACCCTTTCTGGGTTTGTGGTGGAGAGCTCAAGATTAATTTGGTGGATTTTTCTAAGCACTTTTGGAGGTTCAAATATGGGTTTCTTCCAGCCCAACGCGAAATTTCTAGGACCAACGCAAAACATTGAGAAAGTCTTTCCTTTGCATCTGGGCAAGATTTTTCTCACCTAGGATTGTCTAGCTTGCTTTGGCAAGCCAGGTGCACACATTCCATGCATTGTACTCTTCTTTGATAATAAAATGACTCAGTTTGGCATAATTTTGGTGCAATTTTATGGGTGTTTAATTATTGTCTGAATTTTTCTGTGCCATATGTGTATTTTGCTTGTTTAGCACTGTTATTTCGTTTTTGGAACATTACAAAGTTAAGTAAAAATACACCACAAGCACTTATCAAAGTCAGAGAAATCATCTAATCTAGTCGCCCCTAGATTTCTCAACAAAATAAACCAATATTCTGCATCTCACTTAGATTTTAGGATTTGCATCTCATTTAGGATAGTGAAGCTTCCTAAAGAAACATCTATTCATCCACTTACTTGGTAAATAATTTGTATAAAGCAAGTATTTGACTCCATTAAGGCACTGATCTATGAAGATAATCTAATCTAATCTTTAAACTTGCTAAATTAACCAAGTTGCTAGGCCCTTCATTGTGTCTCCCACACTTGTTGGTTGCCAACAAGTCCTCCCATCTTCACATTTCATAGGGACTAACCCCCATAGCCCACTATTGGGAGACATCTAGAACAGAGAGGTCGGGGATTCGAGTAATAGCCCCCGACGTGATCGTTGTCGCATATCACTTGTATAATTTGAGCAACAACAGACGCTGAGTCAATTTCTTCTTTTCACACGTGCGAGCTCAGACATTGCAACTTCGGACTTGTATGAACCAATTTCACGAATCAATTTGAGACCTGCACGAGCCAATCAAAGAAGAGAGAGAAAAAGATGCTTGATGATGATGATCAAATGAGGTTGAGTTGTCTTGTATTTATATGCTTCCAAGGGTGCCTAGTTTTTCTTTAAAGCTGACCTGTACTTTTGTGCACATGTGGGTTTTCACCTTAAAATATACATTTTTCCTTAAACGAATTAAATTCTTCCAAGGGCTAGGAGGTGTCTTTATTCATGAGGAAGACTGTCCAAAGGAGGGAATTTGTCCCTAAGCTGCCAAATTAACAGATTCAACCATCAAAATACAACATGCAAGTACTTCAACAAGTAAATGATATAACCATGAGCATGTAAAGTAAATAGATAAACAATGATATTCAACAAAATAGAATCCTTGCAAGATTTGAAATAATAAGATCAATGCCAATAAATAACTTGCAAAAGATAAATGCTCAAGGAAGTAAATTAAACTTGCAAAATAAGAACATGTAATGGAAAATAACAAGGTACAATTGCACTTGGAAATGTAAAGTCGTTCACATGAGATAACTTGAGGTGAAAGTTGCACCAATGAGAGATAATCCAAAGTAAGTAAATAAACTCCAAATGCTTCAAGATAAACAAAATGAATTTTGAATAAAATACTCCAAGTACAATAATATGAATGAATGCTTGTAAAGTTAAACCCACAATACTTGCAAAAAATGAAATGCCACTTTAAAAGTAAATGATACTTGCAATTGAAACTTAATAAACCCAAGATAGCATAAGCATGAGAATTGTTGCAAGAAAAGAAAAATGATGTAACGTAGGATGCTCTTCGTTAATTTTATCAGTTCTACTCTAATCTACTTTAAGGTGAAAACTTCCTCTCTAAACTTTTTCCCTTGTAAGGATAGGAATAGTAACAAGGGGCCTCAAATGGAGAAGCTTAGCTTCATTACCAAAGATCCACCTAGTCCCTCAAGTCTACCCACGTGCCACCATTCTAACGCAACACTTAGCCATACCCTAACTACATGGTCACGTGTTTACCTTCTCACAAACTTGGGTAACGAGAATTGAGGAAGGGGTCCTAGTCTCTATACAACCAACTTGTGTTGGATGTTAGTTTAAGAGAGCAAAATGACAAACTGCAAATTCAAAGTGAAGTAGCAAATTGCAAATGAGAAAATGAAATAAGTTAAATTAGACATGATGTGAATAAGCAAATCTAAATCAAGTAAGCTACAAGTAAACTAAACCAACCAATTAAATATCACTTGTATGTAAATAAAATCAAAATATTGAGAGCATATACAAGTGAATGGTTGGATGCTAAATGAAAATGAGACAATTAACTCAAGACTAGTGAATGAGCATGAAACTAGATTAGCATGAAGTCAAAAATTTCATGCAGCTTAAACTAGATTGCAGAAGAACATTAGCATGAACACAAAAGTGAATTAGCTTGAAAAAATTAGCATGTAATAGAAGAAACTTGCAATGAAAATGAAGTTAAATCCTTGAGAGCACAATCTTGTAATAAAGCAAGTGACTTAGCATGTAGAGAATGGGATGAAACTTGAAATGAATAATATAACTCACAAGGAAATGCGCATTGGTAGATACATAGCGTGAACATGTGAAATAAACAAATTAACATGAAAAGTGAAAATGATAGAAGTTTACAAATTAGATCTAACTTCAAAGAAAGGAAATAGAACTCAAATCAAACACCATGCAAGGAGGGACCTTCTCTCAAGAGTGAGAAGAAGTCGGATGCCAAGGGGATAATCGCCAAGCTTCCAAAGAAAAAATAGTTTTATTATTGGCCAAGGATGTGATGGCTCTCTTATAGAGATGAAGGACTTAGCTTTTGGGAAGAGTTTACAGTTTGAGATTTTGGAAACCAAGATCGCTTTCTCCCAAGTCACAAATAAATGACTACAAATCTATTTGAGGAAACTATTACAAGAGAATGACTTGGAAGCCTTGGTGTGAATAAAAAATAATTAGAATCCCTCAATCATGTGAGGTCTTGGATGAAGAATAGACAATGAAAAAGGGAAGGAGTCTTGGAGAAATTCGTTGACTTTCACTCTTAGCGCAATCTGTCCAAGGAGATAGCTTTCAGGGGATCAAAACTCAGTCCTAAAAGACAATCTTTAACAAGCCTCCTCGCTGACCCAAAGTCTGCAAATTTAGTGTATCTTGAAAACCACTGAATCTGTCCACAAAAAACAGCGAGAAGACAAGTAAAAAAACAGCGAAATAAGATGTGAAAATGTGCAAGGTAATTTGATGGCATGAGATGGAAAGAATTTAAATATCCAATGCAAATATAAAATACATTTATATTACGAATTTCCTCACTCAAATCAACTCGCAAGAGCTGACTTGATAAGAGAAAAATGGGCCTAAACCCAATGATCTAGCGTTCAATCGCTTGATAAAATCAATACTTGCACAAATAGGAAAATAAAATATTTTGGTTTATAGAGATGGGATAGAAGCACAAGGCTCATGAAACCCCCTTTCAATTATGTCTCTTGATATCTTTGGAGAATTGCTTGCTTGTGTGGCTTGTGAGCTCCTTGAGATATTTGGAGTTGGATGGTCCTGTTGACCACTGGAGTGGCACTTGATGATTATATGAAGACTCCATGCCTAAGGATGATCCAGAGGACACTTGTACCATCAGATATCATCAGTCAACAGAGTTTTTTAACTCTACTTCTATCTTCTCATCATCTTTCTTGTACCCAGATTCCACACCCTACGGGGAATTGTATAAGTGATATTAGTAATGATGAGTTTTGAGTCTGTAACAAGCTTAAGATGTTGGGATTCGATTAGCAAACGAGTACACCTTCGAGTGTTTTTTCAATCTGGTTAATTATTCCTTATTTTTTAGAGGCACATAATTTTTTAGGTTTTTTCACTCATGTTTTACCCCAAAGCCGGGGTGACGGTTTGAAGGTTGAGCCCCTGACACATCTTAGTATCTAGAATCGATGTATATTAGCATACTAGATCACACAAAAAATTTCGTGGAATTTGGTTAGGTCTAGGTAGTCATTTTTTAATTTTTTAGATTTCCCGTAGGTCAAAAATTGCAAATAAAATT
The DNA here is from genome assembly GCA_000404065.3 of Pinus taeda. Classification (NCBI taxonomy): domain Eukaryota; kingdom Viridiplantae; phylum Streptophyta; class Pinopsida; order Pinales; family Pinaceae; genus Pinus; species Pinus taeda. Next base: position 9,481 of record APFE030112613.1, read on the forward strand.
GCATTGAAATTGTAATAAGTGTAGTCTAGAGAAGTTGTATGGGGTATGAGTAATCAAATTTACACCTCTCACCCTCCACTTTCTACTATGACATATATTGAGGGGTTAATAATGTGTTTTGGACCCTCAAAACCCACATTTCATGAGTTTAGTGAGAAATCTGGCAATTAATTAGCCAGAAATTAAATAAATGGAGAAAAATAAATATCCACACATGCTAAATGTTGTGGAAATAAAGTGGAAAATTATGGGGGAGTTAAAGTGAAGTCCCAAGGTGATGTGGACTCTTAAAATCAAGGAAAGGACATGTTCTCAAATAAAATTGAATTTCTGGCGTTAAATGAAAAAGCTGCTTGGAAATTCGAATTTGTGAAGTTAATGCACATTTGGGAGGATTTGGGAGAATATTTGGTGGAGTTTTTTGTGGGAAATTGTCCCCACATGGGTTAACACCCATATACACTTGTCGTTCCACCATAAAATTCGAATTTGGCACATAAGGGAAGAAGAAAATGATGTCCACTTGCCAGAATTCGATTTTTACACTTGGCATTGGAGCTCCATTCAACAAATTCAAATTTCTCTTT
>APFE030112613.1:10254-46137 GCA_000404065.3 Pinus taeda
ACTTGTTTAATCACTTCTACATTGGGATTGGCTCCAATGCCATTTGTCATTGTCATTCTTCATTGGGATTTGCTCCCAACTCTTTATATAATAGAGCCATGGGCTCTCACATTGTAATAATATTGTTACTAGCTATTGTGCTTGCGGAAGTGCTGCTGCCTTGTACACTTTCACAAATATCAATAAAGACTTTGGAGTTTTATTCATGAGGTGTTCCTCTTTTTCGAGTGTGATGAATTGTTGAGCATTGGTATAATTCCTTTTACTCATGCTTTGATCTAGTTTACTTCCATATGCTCTTGTAGATTTGTTAATGTAGAGCTATCTTGCATTGACATTTGATTTAGAAGTATGCTCTAGGTATAGAATGCTCTAGTCGGTTTTAAATAAATCTCTAGAGTTTCTGATCATTGTTTATTGTTAAACCTATATGGAACTAATTAATTGAAGTTTTGTAGAGGGAACATCTTGTTGGAATTACAAAATCAAGCGTGAGGGGAAGTCTTTCGAGAGACCAACCTACTGTTGATACATTCATGAAGGGGCTCTCATTTGTTCTTTGAACCTTCATAGTCTTATCTTACAAAGTGGTTTTGTAGGGATTTCAGCACATAGCTTGTACACAAGCTGAGAACTTCTAAATTTATATCTCTTTTAAAAAACATTGTACTTCATTTCTTTGATTTGCTATCTAAGAGCTTGAAGATGGCTAAGCAAAAATGAGAGTTTACTCTCACTCTTTAGCTTATCCTTTTGTAAATTATAGCTGTACATATACATTTTATCTTGCTAGTTTTTCCATTAATACTTAACTTATTTTGCAGCCATTGCTAACTCTTGTGTGGCAGATTTTGAAGAGCAACTTCCCGCAACATCTAACAAGTGTTTGCAGGACCTTTGGCAAGTGTTGGGGGTTCGATTTCCAAGGATGTCGTGAGCCCTTTTAAGGCTTATTTAGGCCAAGTCGAGTTCACTAGAGGGTTGCCCATTTTCCTCTTTAAGCCATGGGCATTTGTCGGAAACTCACACCTTGTTTCCTTTGCATAAGTTTTGTGAGATCTTGTCACTACTTTCTCAAGAAAGGAGGTCTAGTGTCCAAGTTTCAAGCAATTATTGTGAGGACTCTCCTTGAAATATAGTTGAGAACTTTGAAGGGCCCTCTTCTCATTGTAATATTAATAAAAGATCTAACTTGTTTGTGGGAGCTTGGGATTTCTCCCATGTTATCCAATCTCCCCGTTTAGAGGGAGGTTTCTCTTGGGTGGATTGACGTTTGCATGGTTTAAGCTTTCATACTTCATTCACTTACATGCATGCTTTAATTGGGAATTAACACAACCTCACTATCACATTTCATTAAGTTAAAGTTTGTTACAATTTCATTTGAGCTTTGCATTATCTATCTCATTGTTGCTTGAAGCTACATGCTTACACTTTACTTTGGGAAATTCATCCTTTACATGCAAGCATTTTATATTCTTAACAAACTTTGATTCGTTTCCATTTAGCTTCGTAGATTGTTTCATGAGCACTTGAATACATGCTTCAATTTTATGCTACATTGTTATCTTGAATATTGGAACAATTTATTGTCATTTTTTATTTGAAACAAATTTTACTTTCAAGCAAATTACTTGTATCATTTTAATTCATTGATGAAACACATGCAACACTTATAAGCTAATTTTATTCTTCTAGTTGAAGTTATAATTGCAACTTATGTTGAACACTATTTCACTCTCAAGCATTGCAAATCAATCTCTTTGAAGCATTTGCATGTATCATTATTTTAATTTGGGGAATTAACACAATTTGCATTTCATCTAGGCATTTTAGTGTAGGAAGGCCTTAAGTCTCATTAAAATTTTACCTCCAACATAAGTTGGTTGAAGTAGACATCTTAGGGATCCTCTACTCCTTTATTGACTCCTCACTGTGATATCCATATCATTGGGTGAGGGTGAGGTCTGAGGATTGAAGAGTTAAATTGTAATCTTGTTGTAGAGCTAATTAATAAAATTAACCAAGAGCACTTTCCATTACATTTACTTACTTGTCTCTTGATGGTTTGAGTTTTCATATGCAAAGTCTATTCCAAAAGCAGGTATTGTAATCATTTCAAACAAGTGTTTTCTTTTCATGTTTCGAGTTTGATTGCATATTGATGTCTTGGTTTAGCACTTCCTTTCTTTTACATTTCCAAGTTAAGTACTAATTTTTGTGTTTTGGCAAGATATGTTTCACATGTTTTGATTTATAAAGTTGATTATCTCAAAGCATTTTCTATCTTACATAATTGTGCTAACAATTCTTATTTACATTTCAGGGTTACTTTGTTTTCTCTTTTGAGAGCATTGCATTTTACTTTGAGCAAATATATCTTTAAATTGTTAAGCAAATTCCTTATAAGGTACTGGTTTTATGGTTTTTAATCATATTAGATTGACATTGTTATTTCAAGTTGCTCACTTCATATTTGCCCATAAATCCTTAAAAGTAAATCCATTTTCACTATAAAATTCTCCTAGAAACTCACATCATTTAACTTAACTTTTCATTAGGGACCACCCCCCTTAGGTAACCTAGGAGATAGCTCAAACGGAGTGAGTCGGGATTAGTGTGACAGCCCCTTCTCTGAGTTCTCTGCCACCAACCACACCTTGTGGGGTTGAAGGCTTTTCTCACTGACTTGTAGGCGGAAGGGTCAACAGGTCCAACCGAAGACTTCCCCTAACTCCAAAGGGATTTGGTAACCTGCCTTTGTACATAAAAAAAACTTGCAAACCAATTGTTAGTGCAAAGGAGTCTTCTCATATAGAGGCAAGGTTGAATTTGTTGTGAAATCGAGAACAATAAATTGCAACAATGCACAAGAGATGGCAAGGTCAAAGGAGATTGTAAATAATTACAACCTCCCCTCCCTAGACAATAATGATCTTAGGAAATGCACAAAATCAACTAGATTGCAAATATAAAACTCAAGGGAAAATAGTCGTAGCATGCATAACAACATAAAATGGAACATTATACCTCATCCACAAGCAATAGCCTCAGAACACCAAGAAGTATCCCCCAAAGTCTTTTATTAATTCAATATCAATTCCAGCATAGTAACAATAAGCACAAGCTTCCAATAATGGGCAAATGAGAGCTCTCATGGTGGATTTATACACAAAGTGGAAAGAATCACAATGTGAATGCCAAATGACAAGTGGAGAGGTGAAAATCCCAATGATAGCAAGTGGAATTCCAAGTGTTAGAGACCCCAGCAAACTGTAAGTTGAATTCCCATATGTGGCAGTTGTTTCCTTGAGCCTGGACAACATATTTTCCATGTGCAAATTCGAGTTCCCTTGTGTAGATGCCAATTGTGGATTCTAGTAGGTGGAAAGGGAGCCAACTCCCATGAAATCCTCAACCATAAAACAAGGCAATGACACCTTTGAAAACTGAGCCAATCAATCTCCCAACAAACTGCGTGTAGAGTGCTATAGGATCTGCATAGAGGCTTCCTGGTCTGATTTGCGTGGAGCTGGACTATAGTATAGGTGCCAAGTGTGAGGAATAATGGAGACACACTACCACACAAATAGCAATCAAATCCTTAACTGATCCTCTAACGGTTGTGCTGATCATCACAAGGAGATTCGAGCAGCCAGATAGGAAAATTGTACCCTTAATTTTGGCCCACGAAATCGATTTGTTGAGTTCATTAACTTGTGATGATGTGTGATGCCATATCGCCAATCCGACTTGTCTTTGACTAAATTTTGACCTGAGTTGATTTTTCAACTCATTTACTCATCATTTGGCATGTGGAATTATTAATTATTTTCTCCACTTGTTTATTTTCTGCCAATTTATTCCTGATTTCTCCACTAGACTTTAGGAAAAGTGGGTTTTGAGGGGATAGAAGTGATTTTTCACCCCTCAAAGTATGTCCTAGAAGAATGTTGAGGTGGAGAGGTCTAATTTTGATTACTCATACACCGTCAACATTTTCTGCCATCAGATTATTACATCTTACATAAAAAAATTAGAAAATCTGGTCTCACGGGAGATTTTTAATTATTAAAAGTTCGTATCTAAACTTGGTTGAATTCTGTGAAATTTCAAAGATGACCTAACATGGTAATATACATTGACCATAGACACTAAGATGGAGTAGGGTCTCAACCTTCAAGCCATCACCCTGGCTCTGGGGGTATGCGAGGAGTGAAAAAAACTCAATTAATTTTTTTTTCCATTGAAAACCAAGAATAATTAACCAAGTGAAAAGCCACTCCAAGGTGTACTAACTCGCTGATCAAATCCCAAGTCACCTAGGCCTGTTACATAGCTTTATTCATCAGGCTAGCGACATTTTTACAATATCCCGATAAGGTTGCAGAATTTGAGGACTCAAGAAGAAAGAAGAAGGTGAAAAGGGCTAAAAAGCTCTGCTGACTTTTGAACTCTGGAAAATTTTTGTTGTACACTCTGTGTCATGGGCATGGAGTCTTTATATATCTATAATGTCCCAAAATAGGAAAAACTGTGATATGCAATCAATAACAATTTTTCACCACAAAAATTTCAAAGCAATTAGAATACACCCATAACCATAAGAAATATGGAAGCAACTGAGCCATTTTATTATAAATTGGTGCAAGAGTACAAAATATGGAAGGAATGCATGTGAGCTTGCCTCAAAGGCAAGCAGAGCAAAGCCCGGGTGAAGTAATGACAATCCAAAGCTACAATCCATTGTCCAACTGCTACAGTTTGCAGTCCCCAACAATTCTGCATTGTTTGCTGCAAAGATATGGCTGAAAACCCCACCTTCTGTGCTCAAATTTTTTTGTAAAATTATATCTAGGCTCCTCAAGCAAAACCCTCAAAACCCATAAATGGTTTGGCCTGGTTTTGACCTTCCAAAATCAACCCTGAAAGAGCCCTACGCCCTCTAGAACTGCTGAAGCACACTAACTCTCAATACACCAACAAAATCCTCCCCAAACACTCCGGAAAGGTAGCAATCATCTCCACTAATACTTCCCTTATTTCTCCCGGCAAGGAACAACTCCAATGGCCGAGTCTCCACCTCCCACGTGTGCCTAGTCTCTTCCTTCTGCGCTGGCCCAAGAACTGCGAAATCCTTATTGAAGGAAGCTATCACCTTCAACCCAAAAACTCACCCAAATGAAAAACTAATCGCCAAATCTTCTTTCTCGGAATTTCTCTCGATAGTAGCTCCTCTGAAGGATGCAAAAGGACATGAACTTGATTTCCCCACTACGTCCTCCAGGAATACGCACCACAGGCAAAATTCTGAATACAAATGCTGGAAATCACACTGAAAATCACCTTCGAAAGATTGTGGATGAATCTCTCTAGGGTGGTACTCAAGGTCCCTCGAAGAAAGGGTGAGTTCTTCGCCCGAAGAACTTGTGCTAAACAACAAGTGACCCGACTAAGCAACTCAAGCAAGTGAGAAGAAATTCGATATGCCAAATATGTCAAATGAAGAGTGCTGCCTTCCTTTTATAGATTTCGTGGAGCCTTTTTCCTTCCTTTTTTCCTCCTTCATGGGTCCCTCACTAAGCCTTCAATTTTCCCTCTCATGCATTTCAAACCATTGGCTTAGGGAGTGTGTATTTCCTTGTGTGGGTGGCCCCACATGCTACTAACAAAATGCCAAAATAACTTACTTCTAACTCCTAAGTCGTCTAATAAAATTGAATGGGCCCCGTCTCCAAAATTGGCCCCAAAATGTAGAAATTAATGCTGTTCCAAAATAATTTAGGAAGGGACATTATTGTCCTCCCCTCCTAAATGTTGCTTGTCCCCAAGCAAATTCAGTGATGGATACTCAAGTATGTGCTCACCCTCCCAAGTAGCATCCTCATCCAGCAAGCTCTTCCAACGCACCAAGTATTCTTTGATTGTCCAGAGCTTCCTTTCTCCGGTCTCCAAGATGGCTTCCGTTTCTAAAACTAGATGCTCTTCATCATCAAGTGGAGGCAACTCCACAACTGTTGTAACCTGTTGCCCCAACACCCTTTTGAGGCATGAACATGGAAAATATTGTGGATCTTGCTCTCTGGTGGTAGCTCCAACTCATAAGATACCTCTCCAACCCTCCTGATCACCCTGTAGCAATGTTTTAAAACTCCAACTCTAGTTCAGAAATGGCCGAGGGTCGGCTCCCACTCCGACTTCGACCTAGTATCGACTCAGCCTGTTTGATTGCAATGACTCGGTCGTTGTTAAAAATACATTAAATATTTTTTTTTTTTAATTTTTATAAAAAACATAATTTTAAAGATTTTCATTCATGTTTCCAAACACAAAGCTTTAGAATATAGAGAGAAGATAACATATGATCAAAGTAGGCTCATGAATATATCCATTATATCAAAATGGCACCTAGTGCGCTGTCCAATACAAAGTTCATACTTAGCCACCATTGCTAGGATTCTTTTCTGCCTCAACCCAAGGACAATCATTAGATTACAACAACAATAATAACAGTTCTCTGCAACCAATCATAGCTTCCCAAATGATAAGCCAATGAATTGATCAACAGATGTCTTCAAATTTGTCCCTTTGCTACAGGATGGCTTGTCTCATGCTTCTACCTAGACTGCTGGAGATGATTTCAAGAAATATGCCCCTAATGAAGTCTTAAAACCCTTGATTTAATACTGGTCAAGCTCCAGAACAATCAGAGGTAAATATGTATCTATTAGTCCATTGCTAGAACATTTGCCTTTTTAAAAACATTGTATGGCTCAATGCATTGCTTTTGTTTTCTAATTCATGCCACTAGGATAACCATACTTCGGACTTGTAATTTTCAAAACTTTCTCACAGTGATAGATTACTTTAGGGCTATAAATATGCAATAAACAACAACCCAACCGTTGATATGTAGGAGGCGGAACAACTTTTGACAAATGTGCTTTAGGATTTTTTTCAAAGAGTCGAGCCGACCGGGTTGTTACCAAGCCGATTGAGTTGTTACAGAGCCGACTCGGTAACAACCTAGCCGACCCGTAAAATCATCGTTGCAGCTTTTCGGCTCCCTTCTGTTTCAAAGTGGATTGTCGGTACGGCTACAATCGAAGGTACACCAAGTCACCCTCTTCAAAATGCCTCTCAACCCGATGCCTGTCAGCATATATCTTCTGCTGATTCTGAGTTGTCTGCAAATTATCCTTAAAAGCCTTGAGTATGTTTTGGCTCTCTAGGATCAAATCTTTGGCCTTTGGGGCCCGACTGTCTCCAAAAACGATGTCAACAAAAGATAAAGCGTCATAACCATATAGAGCATGGAAAGGAGACATACCAATGGGCATATGATGTGTGCTATTGTAGCAGTACTCTCCCAAGTGCAACCATCAAATCCATGCCCTTCGTTGCCATGTCACATAGTTCCTGAGATAACCCTCTAGCCATTTGTTTACCCTCTGTCTGGTCGTCGGTTTGTGGATGGTAACTAGTGCTTGGGGTGAGCTCTGTGCCCACTATCCTGAAAAGCTCCTGCCAGAATCCCCCTATAAACCGGCTATCTTGGTCACTGACTATAGTCTTAGGGAGCCCGTGCAGGTAGAATACCCCCCTAGAACAATTCTGCCACCTAAGAAGATGAATACTGTGTCGGAATGGGAAAGAAATGTGCATACTTGGTCAGTCGGTCGACCACCACAAAAATGCAATCCTTCCCCTATATTGAGGGAAGCCCCGTGTTGAAGTCGATAAAGATACTCTCCCATTTCCCCTTAGGAATGGGGAGTGGCTACAACAATCTTGCTGGATGGGTCAACTCCCCCTTGTTCCTATGACAAGCCTCACACTCCTGAACATACCTCAATACATCCCCCTTGAGGCCCTTCCAAGTGAAGCGTTCTCTCGCTGCCATGTAGGTCTTTCTGAATCCCTGGTGCTTAAGCAAAGGGGAATCATGGTATGCATGAAGGATGCTCTCTCTCAACTGTGACCTCGAAACCAAAAATATGTGCCCCTTGCAGTATATAACCTTGTCCATCACCTGGTATCGCTCAACTGTATACCTTCCCTCCAAGACCTTGCATGCCCGATGATCCTTAGAGTACTCCACTAAAAGCTGTGCCTTTTAGTCATGGCAAATGATCATGAGTGAAAGTCCTGCAGGTCTCCTAGATAGTGCATCGGCTACCACATTGTGCTTCCCCCCCACATACTCGATATCAAAATCATAGGCCTGCACCTTGCTGACCCATCTTTGTTGTCTATCGTTGAGGCCCTTTTGCCCCATGAAGTAGCGAAGACTGTTGTGATCTGTCTTCACCCGAAACCGGTTACCCGCCAAGTACTGTCGAAACTTGGCCAAAGCATGCATAATGGCCAACATCTCCTTGTCGAATATGGAATATGACCTCTCATGAGGTAGGAGCTTCCGACTCTGGAAAGCAATGGGGTGCCCACCTTGGGACAAGACTGCCCTGATCCCCTCACCCGATGCATCACACTCCAATGTGAAGGGCTGTGTTAGTCCAGGAGTGCTAATACCGGGCAACAACTCATCACCTTCTTAAGGCGATCGAATGCTGTCTGAGTTCCACTTGTCCATGCAAAAGTCCCCTTCTTTGTCAGATCAATGAGGGGTGTTGCCCACTTTGAGAAGCCCTTAACGAACTTCTGGTAATAAGTGCAGATGCGCAAGAACACCCTCAGCGCTGTCACATCTCTAGGTGCTGGCCAATCCCGAATGGCCTTGATCTTCTTATCGTGCACCTTGATCCCGTCTGCACTGATGATGTGTCCCAAGTAGACCATCTCTGTAAGCCCAAACTGACACTTGGACATCTTGGCGTAGAACTGCTCCTCCTCCGAGATATGTAACACCGCCTCTAGGTGCTACAAGTGCTCCTCCGACATCTTGCTGTAGATCAAGGTATCATCAAAGAATACCAGCACAAATCTCCTCAGTTGACCTCTGAAAAAATGGTTCATGCATGACTGAAAGGTAGCAGGTGCACTGGTCAACCCAAAGGTCATGACCAATAACTCGAAATGCCCACAATTACATCTGAAAGCTATCTTCCAAATATCTTGATCCCTCATCTGAATCTGATGATACCCAGACCACAAATCTATCTTAGAGAAGTATTTGTCTCCTCTAAGCTCGTCCATCAACTCATCAATACATGGAATGAGATACCAGTTCTTCAATGTCTTCTTGTTGAGTGCCTTGTAGTCAATGCACATGCATAGTGTTCCATCCTTCTTCTTCATTAGCACGATTGAAGAAGCGAATGGACTAGAACCCGGTTTGATGTGGCCCAACGCCAATAACTCCCTGATGGCCCTCTTAATCTCATCCTTATAGGCTTGGGATGCCTATAGGGTGTAGTAATGATTTCCTGCACACTAGGCTCCAACTCTATAGTGTGCTCAAACCCCCTGTCAGGTGGCTACCTTGGTGGTATATCTCCAAAAACTACCGGATATCTGTCCAATATAGCTCGTATGTCTGGATGTGGCAGCTTGGTTCGTTCCTCAACCTCTGAAATCCTTAGCTCCACTGCCCATGCTATGTCCCCATGCCTCAAATCAGCTTCCATCCTGTGGGTCGAGACTCTCTATGGAGGATATGAATGCATGCCCCGAAGAACTACTAGTTTACCATCCGCTCGGTCAACTCCATCTCTAGCTTCCTCTAGTCGGTGGTAACTCGGCCAAGGGAATACAACCATTGGACACCCATCACCACATTGGTGTCTTGTACGTCCACCATGAAGAAATGGTCTATCATCGAATAGTTCCCCATGGTCACTGTCAAAGCGGGGACATATCAAGTGCACTGAATAGTTTTGTCTCCTGGCATCAGAACTGAAAACCCTTCAAACTCTCCAGTTGTGATGCCTCTCCTGTGGACCATCTGGGCATCAATTGTGGGTGGCCTCACTGTCTACCAAGACTGAGACACGTTGCACTTGCACTGTGCCTCTGATCCTCATGGTCAAAAATTTGTGAACCCCGCACAAAGAGGATAGGACTCCCCTGTATGGTGCAAAATATGCTCCCCCATGTGGTGGTGGTCCCCTCTCTACCGGATGCTCATTGTTTCCCCCACCATACTCCATCTCCACTTGATCCTCCTGATCATTGTTCAAGAAGACCTCGATTAATGGGCCTTTCCCGCTGTGCACCGATGGCTCGGTGCCCATGGATCTCGACATGTAAAACACAACTTCCTCCTCCTGAGGTCTCTCCTGGTCTCATTGTCTAGCTGTCCCCACCCTTGGACTACTCTCTGCATTGGGGGTGTTCCAGTGTCACTCCCCTTCTGAGGGTAGGGAGCGCGTGATGGAAAGGTTGTTCGAGTCTTAGGGATGCCCCCCTGTAGGTCTCTCGTACAAGTCACAACCTCCAGTAGAGTAGAGGGTCTGTGTGACTTCACCAATCCACGCAGTGCCTCTGTCAACCCCTCTACAAATGTGTATACTTTCCTAGCGTTCGACAAATACGGTACCATGACCGAGACCCTCAGGAACTCTGAAATATAATGCTTTCGATGTCCTATTTGCCTGAGTTGGGTCAACTCCCTGAAGTGAGCTTCCAGATCCCTTCGATCAAAACGCTCCACTACTCTCAATGTGAAATCCTCATTGGATGTCACGCTGGCATGATCCAGAGTGGACAAGCCATGAAACTACCATTCGTGTGCCTCCCCTCCAAATGCAAAGTGGCCATTTTAATGGCCTCGACCTTTGTCATCCTATTGAGCTGGAAATAGGTGTCCAACTTCTCCACCCAAGCACGTGCTGTGCACTTGTTAGTGCCATCGTATGGGCGGAAGTACATCTTCCCATTGGTGTGCTGCAACTCATAGTTCTGCATGCCATGGCTTGCATAGCTCCTCCCCTTCTCATTCTGCTTGAGCTGGCAAAAATCTCTGAAAGATAGTGCTTCTCTGAAGTCTTCTCCCATGGACTGCCACTCCTTGAAATGCTCTCCCATAAGCGATTGATCATCAACTCCTCCTGGTTCACTAGGTGCCAAGGTAGGAAAGAAGGTAGCGTGGCTCTAGTTGGCCCACTAGAGGATGGTGGCTGGGCAGTAGGTGAAGGGTGGTCAAACTGTTGAGAGGTAAGTTGTAGGAAACGTTGGAGAAGGGTCCGTTTCCGGCCGGAAACGAAGAAACTCGTATCGTATGGCCTGGAAACTCGTTTCCGACTGTACTGGCCTGTTTCTCGAGGAGGAAACGTGGCTAGTACAGCCGAAAACGCGTTTCTAGGCCGTACGGTGGAGTTTCCTCTTCTAACTTGACTTTTCCTTGTATTTTATTTTTATTTTTTCACTTCTAATTTTTTATTGGGCGACTAAAATATCTTCTGGATACTTCTAATTGCCTCTCAAGTTATAAAAAGGAGGATTTTTTTGAGTGGGGCGGCCTAATGTTCAAGCCTATGGCCCTAGTGTTGATATGTAATTCATGGTAATGTTAAATTCGTAAAGTAAAAGTGACATTCTCCTTTATTTTTCATTTTCATCCTTTTACTTAAATTTTTAACATTACCATGAAATGACTCAGGATGTTTGAGAGTGGTTTCGCCCTCATTGGATTTCATATGGAGAAAGTAGAATTTTAGATCTCACTCAAAATCCAGCAGACTTATCTATTTTTCAAGATTTCAGGATTGGGGGGATTGCAATGTTTCCGTTGGATTTTGTCATGTACTAGGCTATGGAACTTGTATTTAATCAAGAGAACCAAGCCCTCTATGCAGGGGAGACTCCCAATAATCAAGAGCACGTAGGGTACTTGGGTATGGAAGTTGTATTTAATCAAGAGCACTAAGGTCGTTCGACTATGTAGGAAGAGACTCCCAATCAAGCACGAGACAAGAAATTAGAAATTTCTCGTTACTGATTTTGGATATTGCTATTTTCATTACGTGATCATTCATGAGTAAATGTGATGTAAATTTAGAGACTTATAGTTTATGCATTGACAATTGACAATTTAATGATAATGTAATAAATTAGAATGTATCGTATATGCTTTATTACTGCACATATTTGTTAAATGTCCTAATATATATATATATATATATATATATATATATTGCGTTTCCCCATTTCCAAAATTTGGGGGGGTCACGTTTTGTACCCATGCCCGTTTTGGAAACTCGTACCCGTTTCCCCGTTTCGTGCAACTTAGGTTGAGAGGCTCTTGAAGTCTCTCCAAATAGAAAATTCCGTTGAGTGCTTAGTTCCTGGTTCTGTATTTTGATCTCATCTAACATCTCTTTCTGCCCCTTTGCCAAATCATTCAGGGCCTTCAAGAGACTGTCAAAGGACACCTCTTGTCTGCTCTTGTGCTCCCCCATGCCCTCTGCTATCATCGCCTTCCCACGGTCCTCTGTGTCTGGAGTGATCTCTAGCTCCCTCTCCTTGCTCCGGTACCTTTGCCTCCTGTAGGTAATATTCTGTTTGTCCTCCTCACTCATAGAAAATTCCCCCACACATGAGCCTAGGTTTGAGCTCTGATACCACTGTAATGTCCCAAAATAGGAAAAACAGTGATATGCAAGTAAATAGCAAATTTTCACCACAAAAATTTCAATGCAATTAGAATACACCCATAACAATAAGAAATATGGAAGCAGCAGAGCCATTTTATTATAAACTGGTGCAGGAGTACAAAATATGGAAGGAATGCACCTGGGCTTGCCTCAAAGGCAAGCAGAGCAAAACTTAGGTGAAGTAGTGACAATCCATAGCTACAATCAATTGTCCAACTGCTGGACTGCACAATCCCCAACAATTCTGCACTGTCTGCTGCAAATATATGGCTGAAAACCCCAACTCGGGTGCTCAAAAAATTCTGCAAAATTATATCTAGTCTCCTCAAGCAAAACCCACAAAAACGCAGATATGGTTTGGCCTGGTTTTGACCTTCCAAAATCGACCCCCAAAGAGCCCTACGCCCTCCAGAACTGCTGAAGCACACTAACCGTCATTACACCAGCAAAATCCTCCCAAATACTTCGGAAAGGTAGCAATCATCTCCACTAATACTTCCTTTTTATCTCCCGGCAAGGAACAACTCCAATGGCTGAATCTCCACCTCCCACGTGTGCCCAGTCTCTTCCTTTTGCGCTGGCCCAAGAACTGCGAAATCCTTACTGAAGGAAGCTATCACCTTTAGCCCAAAAACTCACCCAAATGAACAACAAATTGTAAAGACAGTAAACAGATGCAAACACAGTAAAGGGATTTATATCATGAACCTGTAAACAATTTCCTGAAAATCTTACAAAATCAACTAACAAAATTGCTGAGGTACCTACCTGTGCCTTGCGGTTAAAGGTGCCTCCAACTGTGCTGCTACAGTTACCAAAAGACCGAATCCACCCAGCCAAACTGAGCAGAATCTGGCTGCTCAATTCAGTAAGCCTCTTAGCAGAAGCCGACTGTTTCCCCCGTGCCCAGAACCTCAGAACAACTCAAGCTCTTCCGGTGGGTGATTTTCGTACATGAAGTTCCTCCTCCTTCCCCTTTTCTTCCTTCCCAAGTCACTGTCTTGTGGTTTTATCCTATTGTTTGGCGGTGGCCGCTCTTCTATCTGCAGCCCACCGCTCTGTTTGCTGGTGACACACTCCATGTCACGTATCATTTCCTTTATCCTTTTCTAAAGGTCACGTATGTATATGTTTTATGTTTTAATAAATCATATTATATTTTATTAAAATATTCTTTTAATATAAACCTTATATCGTATATATATGTCTTATGATTTAATATATCACATTGTGTTTATTAAAGTATTCTTTTTAATATAAACATATAACTTTATACTTAGTGCCCTTTTAATTAATTTACTTATATATATTTAAAATTTATTTTATTATAATTTTTTTTTCAATAAACTAGAATATATAATTTATATGGTCCTCTTTTAATATTTACCCATACATTAAGCAATGTTGATGGATGAGTAGAACCTCTATTCAAAGAAATGTCATGATATTTAGCACTTATAATTAATTTAGTATATAATACTAGTGCAGTGTATGCAACACATGCATATGTAGCTATCATATGCATGCATCGTATGCCCGCTATTATCCTTGCGTTCTCTATATTTATAGATAGGTCGTTACATACACTCCCCCTTCAGAAAACTTCATCTCGAAGTTAGAGTTTTTATTTTATATGATTACTTATGATAGCAATTAGTACAATCTTCCTAGGATTGTAAACCGAGGTTAAATTCTTATTTAATATAAGGATACTATAAAATTGGTGTTTTGAATACTTCTGGGTTTATAATTTTAATGGTTAGGTTCCCAAACTATTCAAAATCATCTTATCCTTCCTATCTCTTCCGCTCCCATCCTATCCGTCCTCTACTGGAGTACGCCATGGCGTCAGTTTTACTGACTTAACCATTCATAAACTCTAAGGATGACAACGTCGGTTATATCGACCTGATTCCTAATAGGCATCCGACAATCATCATCACACGTCCAGGGGAACGTGATTCGCACAGTCCTCGCATGACTCCAGCGTTCAGAGGATAAACGGTGGGCAACACCTCCACCCCTCCCAGTCGAATTAGGGTTAATACCCTATCATAGAATCTCTTCGAGCCTTAATTGTTCTGAGGTTCTGTCATCACATGGTCATTTTGGTAACAGATATTATCTGCGATCATACACTTATCCATGCATTTATAAAATCTGCATTAACATATTCAAAATAACTTATGTATAATTCACATATGTCAACTACAATATAACATATTTTGCCATATTCTATTCATGTCATTGACTTTCATTTAAAATGTAATTATTCTTTGATTTCTATTCCATCGATCATATTGACATGCATAAATAAAACATAATTATAATATCTTAATTTCCATCAGAAGTAAAATCATTTAAATGTCTTAAACTTTAATTTGACAACTATAATTTAGTAAGATCAATAACATATTTCGTTTTGGTATCCATGTACCAACAGAATTTAAACATATATTATGTCATAAAAATTCATATTTATATATGATCATTCAAAATGGTTCCGAGTCTCTGATTTGCAGTGAAGTAAATATATACTAAACATAGTTTAAAGTTCTTCAAAATTGACATAGATTAGGGTATCTTTGACATATGTCTTTTGTATCTTCCCAAGTAACTGACCCAGGACTATACTTGTCCTATTGGACCTTAACTTGGTCTACTAGGCGATTCCTGCGCTGTCGAACCCTACGTTCCAGTATACGTAATGGTTTGACCGATATGATTCCCTCGTCCGATACTTGCAATTCCTTCCATTGAAGGTTATGAGATTGATCAGCTATATAATGTCTTAATACAGACACATGAAATACATTATGAATTTTATGCAAGTGAGGTGGCAGAGCAAGACGATAGGCGACAGGTCCAACTCTTTCTATGACTTTAAATGGTCCAATAAATCGAGGTGACAATTTTGCCCCTTTTCTGAATTGAATAATACTTTTATTTGGTTTGATGCGAATGAAAACCTGATCTCCTACTTCATTTTCTTATCAGTTCTGTTAGTATCAGCATAACTCTTTTGTTTATTCCGTGCTTCCTTTAATCGTTGTCTAATTTGTCTTACCTGCTCTTCCATTTCTTGGATTAATTCTGGTCCTATTATCACTCGATTTTCTAACCTGTCTCAACTCAATGGTGTTCTGCAAGGTCTGCCATATAATGCTTCAAATGGAGGCATTCCAATCGAACTGTGGTAACTGTTATTGTATACGAATTCGACTAAGGGTAAGTACTTTTCCCAGTGTGATTGCTGATCTATAACATACATTCTCAACATATCTTCAAGTACTTGATTTACCCTTTCTGTTTGCCCATTAGTCTTAGAATGGTAAGCAATGCTTAAATTTAGTTGAGTTCCTAGGGATAACTACATGCAAGTCTAGAATCTTGAAGTGAATCGTGAATCTCTATCGGATATAATCTTCTTAGGTACTCCATGAAATCTGATAATTTCATTTATGAATACTCGCGCTATGTCAGCAACTTCGTAAGTATATCTTACATGAATGAAATGGGTGCTTTTTGTTAATTTATCCACTACTACCAAAATGACATTGTGTCTCTGAGAAGTAAGAGGTAGTCCAGTGATAAAATCCGTAGAAATAATCTCCCATTTGGTCATAGGAATGTCGTGAGGTTGCAAGAAACCTGTTGGATGACAATGATCTGCTTTTACTTGTTGACATTCCAAACATTTTGCAACAAATTGAGCGATATCACGTTTCATGCCTGACCAGAAGAAGAGTTTTTTAGTATCCGTATACATTTTCTTTACTCCAGGATGTGCACAATATACTGCTCTGTGGGCTTCCCTAAGGATATTGTCTCGAAGATCCTTATTATTAGGAATATACATCCTTCCATGGAATCTTAAGATTCCATCATCTTCTAGTGCATATCCTTCAAGTTTAGATTCTTTTGGCTTTTTACCCTCAAGACTAGATCTTACCTTTAAATACCAGCTATCTTCTACGAGATATTCCAGTACTCGTTGCCTTAAGTCTACTTCGATATGTATGAAAGAAAATATCCAAGGTCTTCTGCTTAAAGCATCTGCTACTACATTTTCTTTCCCTTAATGTATGATATTTCAAAGTCATATTCACTTAGGAATTCACTCCATCACCTTTGTCTGGGATTTAAGTCTTTTTGGGTGAACAAATATTGTAGACTTTGATGGTCGCTTTTAAGTATAAAACTTCGTCCTACTAGATAATGTCTCCAGATCTTTAAAGCTAGTACTACAGCAACTAACTCTAAATCGTGAATAGCATAGAGTTCTTCATGAGGTTTTAACTTTCTGGAAGCATGTGCTATCACTCCTCTATCCTGCATCAATACTGCACGCAACTCTTGTTTGGATGCATCAGTACATATCGTAAAATCCTTGTCCATATCAGGGACTCTTAGGATTGGTGCACTGGTGAGTAGTCTTTTGAGTTCAGAGAATGCTTTATTACATTCCTCAGTCCATTCATACTTAACACCTTTATGTTGAAGGGTTGTAATCGGCTTTGCAATTTTGGAGAATCCCTTCACAAATCTTCGGCAGTAACCGGCTAAATCCATAAAGCTTCGTACTTCATGTGTGTTTTTCGGTATTGGCCATTCCATAATTGCTTTTACTTTCTCAGGGTCTACTGAAATCCCTTCACCTGATATGATATGACCTAAGTAATGAATCTTTTTCTGAAAGAATGAACATTTGGATAATTTTCCGTACAATTGATGTTTTCTAAGGCAGGACAATACTATCCATAAATGATCTTCATGCTCTTTCTTATTCTTGGAATAGATGAGAATATCATCTAAAAGGACTTGTACAAATTGATCAAGATATTCGCGGAAAACACTGTTCATAAGATTCATGAATACTGCTGGTGCATTTGTTAATCCAAATGGTACCACAATAAATTCATAATGTCCAAAACGTGTTCGGAATGCAGTCTTAGAAATATCATTTTCAGAAATCCTTAGCTGATGATAGCTTGATCGAAGATCAATTTTTGAAAAGACAACGACTCCTTTCATTTGATCAAAAAGATTGTCGATTCGAGGCATAGGATATCGATTCTTTACTGTAGCTCGATTTAAGTCTCGTTAATCTATGCATAATCTTAAGGGTCTATCTTTCTTCTTGACAAAAATTATAGGAGCACCCCAAGGTGATATACTGGGTCGAATATGTCCTATATCTAGTAGTTCCTTCAATTGAATTTGCAACTCTTGAAGTTTTGGAGCTATCATTCTATAAGGTGTTTTAGAGATCGGTTGGGTACAAGGTTTCAATTCAATAGTGAGATCTAGCTCTCTTACAGGGGGTAATCCTGGTAGTTCCTTTGGAAATACATTCGGAAATTCGGTTAACACCAGATATTGTTCTAAGGATGGTCCTTTTTCTTTGCTTACTTCTTGAATTATATATGCCTGACAACCTTTTCTTAAGCAACACTTCATTTTCATTGTGGATATGTAACGTAAAGATACTTTTATTTTGATTCCTTGAATTTGGATCGCTTCTCCTTTATCATTTATACCTAATTTTTTTTTTCCCATAACAATCTACCCAAGCTTGATGAGCTTCTAGCCAATCCATACATATGACAAGATCATAAGTTCCCAAGGCTGTGACATAAACTTTCAGTTTAGTCGTACAAACCCCTAGGTCAATTTTGCATTGATCCACACTTAAGTCTACAGATTGGAGTTCTCCTGAGGCCATTTCCACCTGTTTGAAATCATTTTGTTTGCGAGCTGCCAACCCACATTTGTTTAATGCATATGACGAAATGAAACTATTTGTGGCACCAGTATCAAATAAGATTTTGAGTTTTATACCATTAATAATACCTGAAGATTCCACTACAGTGGATTGATGTGCTGCTTGGTCGTTGTTGACTACTGCATGAATTCTATGATTACCTTGATTATTTGCTATTGGTTCCTTTCCAGTCCTATGCAATATATTTGACGAAGCTTCCGGACAATCACGTTGAAAATGCGGTCCTCCACATCCCCAACAATTAAGTTGCGCTGATCCTCTTGAATCAGGACGTGAATTTCTAGATAAAGAGCTTCGTCCTCTCATGTTATTTCTTCTCAAATTTTTTCCTCTACTAGCAGTTCCACGAGATGTCCATGGACTAGTGTTTTATGATTCAACGGCTATAGTGTTTACTGCCATGGGAGCTCTTGTTCCAACATTTCTTGGGGTAAATCTATTACCATAAGGTGGCCTCGAGCTACCTCCTCTGAAGAAATTTCGGGGAGTCTTTCCTGGAAATCCTGATTGTAAAGGTTTTGCTGGCCCTACATCTTTTTCGATTCGTAGGTGCTCTTCTGCATAACGACCACATTCTACCGCCTCAGCTACTAATGATGGTTTCCACATGCTCACCAAGGCCCTGATGCGAGGATTTAACCCAAATATGAAGCGTTCAGCTTGACATTCATCATAATCTAAGTAGTGAATGTATTTTACAAGCTCCATAAACCTTATCTCATACTCTTCCACTGTTTTATTATACCCTGAACTAAGGTATGGAAGGCTCTGGCTTGCTGTTGTTGAAAGTATGGAGGTAAATACTTTGCTCGGAATCTTTCTTCAAACAATTCCTTAGGGACATTATCCGATGTAAGGTGCGGTTGCTTTTCCAGATTTCTCCACCAAATCAAGGCACTTTCCTTTAATTGAAATACAACAATTTTTGTTTTTGCCAAAGAAGAATATTCTCTTAATCTAAAGCATCTATTCGTTCCTTCTAACCATGCCTCAGCGTGTTCACCTGCTCGACCTCCTGAAAATTCTGCAAGTTTAATTTTCTGAAGCTCCCTAGAAATATCTTCTTTTGATCTTTTGTGGTCAAAATTCTTTGGTTTCGCTGAATAGGTAGCTAAGGGTTGAAGTTCTTCTTTGGTCGTAGCCTTAGTTGATTCTTTTAATGTCTCCAATAAGGCTTCCAATGAGTTCATTATCACGGTCAACTCTGGTGCTGGCGCGATTGGTGTTGATAATGGTCTTGGTGGAGATGATGATGATAGTGGTGGCGATGGGGATGACGATGATGATGGTGGCGACATTAATGACGGTGATGCTGCCCGATCACGTCGTCGTTGCTCATATGTCTTTACCATTGTAATGTTTCCTGTGTACATAATAAAATTCCATAAAAATTTGAGGTAGACATTCAAATTTAACATATAGCTTTCTTTTTGCAATTTCATATTCATAAACGAGTACAATTTTTTTTGCTATTTTTATCTGCTAGGCAGATCTTACTAGTAACGAGGTCAAGGAGGGTGGTCTCGCGACCTCCTCGTCCTAATGCACGGTATTCTATCCTAATATGAAATAATGCAGAAGTGTATGGTTATTAATGCCTAAGGTAGATCATCCAAAATTAACTACTAAGTAACATTCACAAAATTAAATATTTAAATATTAAATATCTCGTTATAATGAATATCATCAACACACCCATCACGCCTCAAACTATTACATTTAAAGAAGGACACACATAGTTACAATGTTGAATATGTTACTTAGATGTATACTACCGGAATATCAATTATAACATTTTTTTTTTTAATAAATAAATATAAGGGTCAAACTTTAATAGAACCAAGTAACTTAGATCATACCAATTAAATAATTAAATATCATATTTATTTATCTAACATAATATTTACATTATTTTATTCTTCTTATCAAATTTTTGATTTATAATTAATTAAACAATATCATTTACTTTGAACTACAACAAATATAAAAACAACGAATATTTAACAAGCCATTAATACGTACGAGTCTATCCCATACAATATACCATACAGGTTAGACTCGGGTAAAATCGTATCTTGGTATGCTGTAAAAGGCATTACAAAAGATTTTAGTTCACATGAGTTCAACGAAAAGAGCTTACACACCCAGTAAGTTGTGTTAGGTTTGTAGTTTTCCTAAATGTGAAGGGAGTGTTAACGCATGGTCGACATTGGGGTTTGTTGGCATGACCTGCCAAGCTCATAATACATTACATCAACGACGTCCATAGTCGATGGAGATGTGTCCTTTTCATTCGAATTCACCTTGATCATTGTTGTAGTCAATGAGACATATGGTGCTCGAGACTAGGCTCTATGATACCACCGGTTGAAATGTGTAACATTATAAGATGTTACGTGTCACATACTACATGGTGTTACTCCAACTACCTCCCACGTAGCATCGATACTGCCACCACACCGGAAATTCAAGCAACTGCTCCTATGCTTCGTACGTTCCACTTACTATGATTGTATTCGGGTTATGGGAAATGAATTTAACTGTGCATTGTTAGTGGAAATACGCTCACTGATGCCACAATAGTCTTTGGTCCTCGATTGTGAGTAAAAGTGTCAATATATTCCAAAAACCATTGAGCATCCTTATGTCGATCACACGGAAGCTACAACGGTCTTTAGGTAGAAGGCCGAGATGACACTCCCGCTGCTATCGCCACAGCGTTGCTGACAAGCTGGCGATTGCTTGAGGTAGCCAAGACAATATTATTGTAGTTGTCATGGATTTACGCAGCGTTGCTGACAAGCTGGCGATTGCTCGAGGTAGCCAAGACAATATTACCGTAGTTGTCGTGGATTTACAGAGACGACGACGCCATCAGAGCAGATGACTTATTCATTCCTTATTATGCATTTCTTGGTACGATATTGTTTTTGAACACAACATCTTTATTGGTGTTAGTATTATTATGTATGAAGAGCTGGCAAATTTCTGGTTTTCAAATACAAATTTAAATGTACAAATTGTTAACAACTGTAGGATTTCTTTTCTCGGTATGATGCAGAGCTAGAGTTTCTTGTTTCGACTTGGTTGGATTGTATGCTCTAGAACCCTATCACATCACATGCCTTCAAAACTTTCACCTGGGGACGGGAAGGAGTATCTCAATGAAAAGAAAAATGAGAGGTACAGGAGGGGCACTGAGAAGATAATTTTTCCAAGGGGAAGGGGAAGGAGGGATTCTTCTTCTGCCATTGAGGGAGTCACTGGTCTCGAGACACCTCAAATTGCCGCTACTTCGATTTTCTCGAAATACAATAGCAGCGGCCTTTCATGGCCCCATGCGGCCTCACGAGAAGAAAGACACAGTTTTTCCTTCAAGGATGCTTCCTATGGGTTTGCGCTCAACCCTCCCACAGATGTCCCTTTGCGGGAGAAAGTGC
This sequence comes from Pinus taeda, assembly GCA_000404065.3. Taxonomy (NCBI): domain Eukaryota; kingdom Viridiplantae; phylum Streptophyta; class Pinopsida; order Pinales; family Pinaceae; genus Pinus; species Pinus taeda. The sequence goes on from APFE030112613.1 coordinate 32,034, forward strand.
ATGAGGATGAGAGCTCGGGTTTCCATGTGGAGCGGAGGTACAATAAGAATAGTAGGGAACTCATGGGATCAAGTCTTGGCTCCAAATATGTTCATACAGACCAAAAATTGCAACAGCGGGACACTAGAGACACAAGTCTGTTTTCCACAGTTAGATATGATATTTTAAGTGGCAAATCAGTAGCTCATATTTCTCTGCATTCCTCCCATCAACTTTCTGATTCAGAGAGCTCATGGGATCAAGTTCAATCCAAGGAATGATCAAGAAACACAGGTGTGGAGTATTCTAGCATGGACCACACAGTTGATGCACAGAGGAGGGCATTTAGAAATGATATTGGGAGATTCTCTGAGAATGATTTCGAGGCCAAATTTGACAGGTATGGAAGCTTTAGCAGTTATTATAATCATGTTGCAGAAGTCCATAATCATCTGGAAGACCACTTAGGCAGTTCAGTTGAGTGGAAGCCTTTAAAATGGGTACGTTCTGGAAATTTGTCATCTTGCAGTTCAATATTTGGTAGGTCAAGTAGTTTTAAAGAGCCTAGAGGAGAGATGCACAATCATCATGATATACATGGAAAACTGTCTGCACATCATTCCACTTCGAGTATGCTATTGTGCAGCAGCCATCAGCTTAAGCAATGAAACAATCCTCTGTTGTTCAGTCAACCAAGTCCGATGACAATCTAAAAGCCGATAGTGAGCCTGAACATCACTAGTTTTTGAATTATGCAATGTTTTGGAAAATTGTTACTTTGCTAAGACAATTTATACAACTATATACTTGCCAGATAGATAGTGGTAGAACTGGAACCTTGCATCAAGCGGTTAGAACAGAAAGTAGTGCTGATATTTGAGAAACTGTTCTTCAATTTTGATTCTGGACCTCCTAATGCTTTGTATTATCTTGTTAGATAGTTAGGTTGTAGCATAAAGACCAATTTTCCCGAACTAGTAAGGAATAACTTACTTTCTATAATTCGAATACAGGCAGGGCAGGGCAGTGATGAATTTTAGTATGCAAGTCAAAATTCAGGAAAACGCAGGTGGGTTTTAATAATTTGAGGTCGGAGGATTAAAGGCTCTGATACCAAATGTTAATACCGTAAACAGATGCAAACACAGTAAAGGGATTTATATCATGAACCTGTAAACAATTTCCTGAAAATCTTACAAAATCAACTAACAGAACTGCTGAGGTACCTACCTATGCCCTGCGGTTGAAGGTGCCTCCAGCTGCGCTGCCACAGTTACCAAAAGACCGAATCCACCCAGCCAAACTGAGTATAACCTGTCTGCTCAATTCAATAGGCTTCTTAGTAGAAGCCGATTGTTTCCCCCCCGCCCAAAACCTCAGAACAACTCAATCTTTTCTTGTGGGTGATTTCCGTACATGAAGTTCCTCCTCCTTCCCCTTTTATTCCTTCCCAAGTCACTGTCCCGTGGTTTTATCCTGTTGTTTGGCGGTGGCCGCTCTTCCATCTGCAGCCCACCGTTTTGTTTGCTGGTGACACGCTCCATGTCACGTATCATTTCCTTTATCCTTTTTTAAAGGTCACGTATGTATATATTTTATGTTTTAATAAATCATATTATGTTTTATTAAAATATTCTTTTAATATAAACCTTATATCGTATATATATGTCTTATGATTTAATATATCACATTGTGTTTTATTAAAGTATTCTTTTAATATAAACATTATAACTTTATACTTAGTGCCCCTATTAATTAATTTCTTATATATATTTTAAAATTTATTTATTAATTTATTAAGATAATTTTTTTCAATAAACTGGAATATATAATTTATATGGTCCTCTTTTAATATTTACCCATACATTAAGCAATATTGATGGATGAGTAGAACCTCTATTCAAAGAAGTGTCATGGTATTTAACACTTATAATTAATTTAGTATATAATACTAGTGCGGTGTATGCGACACATGCATATGTAGCTATCATATGCATGCATCGTATGCCCGCTATTATCCTTGCATTCTCTATATTTATAGATAGGTCGTTACACAAATCACCAAAGCTTCTTTCTCGGAATTTCTCCCCACAATAGCTCCTCTGAAGGATGCAAAGGACCTCAACTTAATTTCCCCACTGCGTCCTCCAGGAATACGCACCACAAGAAAAATTCTGAATACAAATGCTGGAAATCACACTGAAAATCACCGCCGAAAGATTATGGATGAACCTCTCTAGGGTGGCGCTCGAAGTCCCCCGAAGAAAGGGTGAGTTCTCCGCTCGGAGAACTTGTGCTAAACAACAAGTGACCCGGCTAATCAGCTCGAGCAACTGAGAAGAAATTCGATATGCCAAAGAGTGAAATGAAGAGTGCTGCCTTCCTTTTATAGATTTTGTGGACCTTTTTCCCTCCTTCATGGGTCCCTCACCAAGCCTTCGATTGTCCCTCTCATGCATTTCGAACCATTGGCTTAGGGAGTGTGTATATCCTTTTGTGGGTGGCTCCACATGCTACTAACAAAATGCCAAAATATCTTATTTCTAACTCCGAAGTCTTCTAATAAAAATCGAATGGGCCCCAAAATGTAGTCAATTAATCCTGTTCCAAAATAATTTAGGAAGGGACATTACAATATCTGCCAAGTGCAACTTAGCAGTCAACAGACTTGACATGAATGAAAGCTTTTGTCGCAAAAGTAGAATAGGAGATATCCTTTGAGGTGGGGGATCCAATGCTTTTGCAGCCTTTTTTCCATGGTTTGCATTTAAACCAAGATCTTGTAAATTTGCCCACTAGAACTGCCTCAGCATAGAAAATGGATTTTCTTTTGGGCTTTGCAGAAGTGTTTCTAACATTTGCAACATGTTCCCTTCTTTTGACAAATCTGTGCATTGGATTGGCCATTGTGTTGTTGGACTTTTTGACAGTGGCAGCCACCATGCTCCTGAATGCAGCAGCCTACCTTGAAATTAATTCCTGGCCAGAGGGTCCAGGAGACCAGGAGAGGAGGGGGAACCACTCTGCCCCTACCCTGCCGCAAGGGAGGCCTTTGGCAGGAAGCAATACTCAGCAGAAACCCTAACAAAGTTTCACCCGGTATCCCTAATTGTGATCCTGGGAGCAGCAGAGTACATAATAATAAGAATTAGAATTTAATTCATAGGAAGCTTGTTAGATTATTTTTGCAGCTTTTTTTAATTTCCATATGGAAGAACCACCTCTCACTCTAATATTTCCATCACTGCTATACATGTTTGACTGTGGTTGACTTTCCATGCCTAAGATGCCTTTTAACTGACTTGTCTTTAACATTAAAATTCAAGCATAGTTGCAGCCAATAGTGGTTTATTTCAAATGTTGTGGGATAGATGTTCTAGGCGGAGTGGATAATCTCATTACCAACGTCTTCCATATGAATAGCCACACTTGAACCTTGGTTGACAGCAGAGGTGCCTCTCAGGAAGAAATATAATGGGGAACCTTGTTCCACTCCTTTCAAGCAACAAAACAGGTACTTCCAAATTTATTAAGGATCAGGAGGGACATCCTAGCTCCAGCAGTACTTCCAAATTTATTAAGAATCAGGAGAGACATCGTACTTATAGTAGATGATTGGCAACACCTTTAGAATTGGAAATGGATGCTTTCAAGTTTGCAACTTTAGCTCACCCCTCCGTTGATGATGTTTTCCACTCAGCTATGATATACAGACATGCTGTAGAATCCCGGTTATCTTTGATCTTCTCCAGCTGCATCACACTGATATTTTGTATCTCACATTCTGAAGATGACAAGAGATAGTGGACTTTTTTGGCATTGTTTTAAACTTGCTAGCATCAGTGGACGTTATTGTTCTTCTCTGGACGTTGATATAACTTATTTCTCTGTAATAAAGGTTTTTCTTATGCCAAAGAGTATTTGGTGGAAGAAGCTCAAAGATTTGACAGATTACATAACTTGATCTGATTTAACACTCTTAAGTGCGAAATGTTTATCATGTTTTACTTACCTATATGGAGTAAATCATTTCAGATTGAGAAGGACGGCATACAACTCATGTGCCTCCCACGGAGAGGAGAACTTGGTCGTTTGGATGTTTTAGGTGCAAAGGCTCTGCAACTATTGCAGAAGATATTGTATCCTATTTCTTGGTATTTTTTTTCTCTCTATCTTTAGAGATTTTACAAGAAAATGTCTACAAGTAAATATCACCTAATATTGTTTATATTATTTCTACAGGTTCATTGTCTTCTTTCTTAACTTCTTGTGTTTGGAGATGCTCTAGATGCTCTATTACTTTCATTACCTGTTGAAATTTAGAGTTTTATTGACCTACTTTGGTTATGTGTGGACATTAATATCGTTTCATCTTACTTTGCTTCATTTTGTTTTGTTTTAGAGGGTTAGTTTGGTGTTATTAAATTTATACCTGATTGTGATCCATAGGCCACGTGATCCTGCTAAGGGATTTCAGTTTGAAGATAGTCTAGACTGTATTGGGCTCTCTACTTCCCAGATTTCTCAGCTTTCAGAAGCATATCTTCTGGCACATGCTGATATGCTGCCAAATAATGCTGTTCTGTCTATGCAAGTTTATGATCCTCGTGATACACCTGCCAAACAATGCAAATATCTTCCTCGAGTGTCTTCTGTGACTCATGATGATCAGACACAATGGAACCCTTCTGTAGTATCTAATATAGGGGAGTCAGGTGGTACTAATGCAGATATACAGACATTGGGGAAGAATGAGAATGAAGAAAATGTCAATTTATCAGGGGGTAAATTCACTTTCACCATGTCCAAAGAAGAAATTCAAAATGCACGTAATTCTCATGCTATACATATGGAAAACAAGACATTATGGGATTCTCAGAGCAAGGGTCTCTTTGTAGATCCCCCTTTGACTGAACATCTACTTAGCCAGAAGCGTCACCAGCAGCGTGTAGCTTTCTTTCACCTAGATGATCACCTAAATGAAGAGGGCCTTGGAAGTGTGACATTGGAAAAATACCAAGAAGGATTCAGCAGATCGTGCCCAATTCTTCTTCTGAAGAATGATAATAAGAGTTCTTCAGCTTGTGGGTAAGTAGAGCTTCCTCTGTTTCATTGCAGCAAGGTATTTTTCATGTACATAATTGCTTTATACGTAGAAAACATTCCTTTTGCTTAATATAAATATAGTGGGATTAGAAACCTTGGCTTCAGACAGAGTGGGATTAAGCTTTACTGTTTTTTCATTTGATTCTATTTTGTTGCAATGATTTGAAAAGTGAATATCTTTGATTTATCTGCTTTTTACAAATTGCCATCCTTTGTAATACTAAAACAACATTTTATAATTGAAAATCATTCAATTTCAACTGACAATGTGTGGCTATGGAGATGGACATTGTAAGTTGGTCATTCGTAGTTATGAGTTTCTGACCATTCAGTTGTAAGTCTAGGATTTGGTGCTATGGAATCTGGATGCATAAACAACTCAATGGGGTTATAAATGATGTACTGATTTTGCAGGTTTGAGAAATCAGAGATGAACCTACATAGGTCCTAACTTAATCTTTGTAAACCCTTTCTCTTGGCCTGTCACTTTCGCATCATTCTGATGATGTATGCACTTGGTAGAATTTGTTGCAAAATAAGTTCAATTTGTGGTCACCTTGACATGTGAAATTGTGAAGGAACATTGATGAGAACAGTGTTGATAATTTCGGTGATATTCGAAAATATCGTGATATTTTCAAAATTTCAGCAAAATATAGTCATATTTTGAAAATACCGGCTATGTTTAAAAATCTGAAAAAATTGATTTTTTATGCTTGCCGATATTTGCTGATATTGCCGATAAGATGTTTTCTGGAACCTCGCCGATATTTTGCCGATACCGATATTATTACATTGGATGAGAATTTGAGATTCTTTTAATGATGGCCACCATGTTCTTTTCAGCAACTATGATTTACTATGTAAAGGAAGAAGTATCATCTGTTAAAGCAAGTGTGGGCAACCACAAAAGTGTCACTATTGCATCTTTTAATTAAAAAAGCATGACCCCAATTATGTCTTTGTCTCTCTGTGATTGAAATTTGATGACAGTGACTCTGTTAGGCCATCTTTAATAGGACCTTTGCTTTCAAGGGAGAGATTATTTGCCCATAACTATTGGTTTTCTCTTAGGTAAATGTCTATGCACATTGACATACATACACCATTTTCTGCACAAGCAAAACTCGTCTCTCTGTGGAATTTGAGAAAGTCCTTGCATACTGAATCTTACTGATTGACCTGTACACAGTACGTATATTTCCTGCCTGAGGCGACAAGGTACTTGATGGATTATATCATACTAGCTTTGCAAAGCAGTGTGTGAAGCCTCTTGCACGTCTGATGATCAACCATCAAGATCTTCAGGGGAATTGCTGTTCTTAAGAAGTTATGTTATCATGAACAATAGAAACATTTCCTATAATTCTTTTAGTTGTGTTACAGTAGATGAATTTTATACAGAATTGTATCTGGCCTCAGAGGAGTTGGCCAGATTTATGTGAATTCAAGTCAGTTGCATATCCCTTCTATCCAGAGATTTCTACATCGCTGTTTGCTACTTCCTGCTTGCCTCATCAGTGTTTTCCGTCCAGACCCCTATGCAGACTTACACACATATCAATTAGTATTCAACAACTCGGAAGGTCATCCTCCTATGTGTTGAAGAATGTAACTAGTGTTGGGCTTCATAATTGTATTTGAGTCTAGTGTCATGTATTTGTCAAAAGAAAGAAAAATAAATTTTATTGTAAAAAAATTGACTTATTAAAGCATAGGTTTCGTGCTTGAGTCAATGATTAATAGGTCAAAGCCTCCATTGTAGGCTTCTAGGGTTTGTGTCAAGAGTCCTTGTCCATGTCATCATGTAGTAGACCCTTCTTGGGCTTTGTTTATCGAGAAAGAATTTATTTGTGTGTAAAATGAGTCATTTAGGCCTCCATCAAGTTGGCCTCGACCTAGACAAGTCGACCTCATTACAAGGCGGAATCCACTATATAAAGGTAGCAACTCGACCTCATTACAAGGCGGAATACACTATATAAAGGTAGCAACTCGACCTCATTTGGAGCACATTCACAAGAAGTTCGATTTGTAGTTGTTGGAGAAGAAAAGAGAGTGCGAAATTCTTGAAAGAAGGAGAAAAACCCTAGCGAAGGAGAAGAAACCCTAACGAAGAAGTTTGGATACCATTTTATCTCTTCTTTGACTCACACATGTGAAATTCTGAATTTGCTGGAGGGCCGAAGTTGCAGGGCTGTAGTAGGGCTGAAATTCTAACTTGAAGTTGGGTTGAAGTAGTTTGACAAAAGTTGACTTTTAGTGTTTGGTTCATCATCTTGGAAGGTTGACTTGGTGGAGGAGGAAGGTTTTTTGGTCTGGTCTAAGGTCTTGGATTGTCTCAAGTTTGATTTGAATCTACTAGTGGAAGAATTTCACTGGGTTTTCCCCTTATTAACGATTTTAGCCTTGGCTGAGTGCCTATATCTGGTGTCCTTGATCTTCATGTTTTATTTTGATGATTGCTTGATGAGAAGAGGATAAAGGAAGAATATAAAGAAAGTAAATAAGAACATAAGTATAACACAAGTAATTGTTCAGACAAGAAAATCTTTTTGCCTTTCTGGTTTTTTAACATGGTAGCAGAGCTAAGGTGAAGGAGGAAAGAAGAGGGCAGCTTGAAGATCTATTAAAAAGGGTCAAAGAGAAGGATCATATAAGAAGAGTAAGATCTATTATCTAGTAAGAAAACATTATAAAATCTATGGTAACTTCAATAAAGATAGAGAATAAGTTAGAAGGAGCTACCAACTATAGAGCATGGAAGAAAAGGATGGATCTCATCCTTGCAAAACATAAAGTATTAGTATTTATTCAAGGGAAAGTTCAAAAACCAACAAATGATGCAGGAAAAGAAAAGTACAGGGAAACTGACATCTTGGCCATGAATTTAATTGTGGATGGAGTAAAGGACAATCTAATCCCCTACATATCCAACATAGATACTACACAAGGGATGTATGAAGCTCTCTCCAAACTATTCACCATCAAGAACATTGGACAAATAGCTAGTCTCAAGAATGAACTAAGAACAATGAAGATGACAAAAGATGATACTATTCCTTCATATTCTGTGAGGATCTCCGAATAAGAGATGAGCTCCAAGCCATTAATGAAGCTATACCAAAAAAATAACTTGTGATTGCTGCACTATTAGGTCTACCAAAATCATGGAGCTCTTTTGCATCAGGTATTAGTAGTTGGAAGGACACACCATCTTTTAAACAAATGTGGAATGCTTGTAGTCAGGAAAAAGCCCACATCTCATTAGCAAACAATAAGATGAGGACAACACCTCCAATGCATACTCTACTAATCACAAGAAGAAGGGGGATGTAAGAAATTCAAAGGACCAAAGAGGAAGGTTGATCTATCAAAGGTTGAATGCTACAGCTGTCATAAGATGAGACATTACAAGAGTCAATGTCCTGAAAATCCAAGGAATCAAAAGAGAGAAAGAGAGCATGCAAATGTTGTTGATGAAGCTCCACCAAAGAAGAACAAGACTGAAGAATTCAAAGTCAAGGACTTATACTATTAAGTCTTTCCTTGCATATTCCTCTAGATCACTATTTTAAGTTTTGTAAAGTTTTTCTTTTATATGTCTTATTAGAAATTCTTGATTTTTTTTGTTAAGTTATAGGTATCCCTCAGAAAGATTGGATTAAGAGGGAGCCTTCACCATTGTACCAAAATATAAGTATATTGTTCTTTGTTTCCTCTTTCATATTTGATTTCCTCCACACACTTAGATTTATTTGTATTCTATACTCATAATCCTTTCTTTGTATTTTCCTTGGTAGGAAAGCTTGTAAGATTACACAGAGGTTATGGAAGAAACTTCAAGAAAGGACTTGTGCATGAAAGTAGGCTTGTTGCTAAAGAAACTCTACAAGGTTTGTTAAATAACAACTCAAGGTGTGTTTTGATTTTAACTTGTTGCAGAAGAAGGTGTGAACATTCTCATTTGAAATTTGCTTTATGTATTACTAACTCTCTTATGTCTAGGATTTTTGAATCATAAAGATTCTTGTTAGGGTGATTAATCGTTAGATTGAATCTACCCTTATTATATTATCTCTTGTCATTTTGTTTTGATAAAACCCTAATCTTAAGGTTCATTGTAAAACTCTAACCTTTTGGTTCTTAGGGTATGAAACCCTAGTCCACTTAGGGTTTGATGATAAAGTTTGAAACCTATGATGAAATTCCTACTCTCTTGATGTTATGAAACCCTAACCTTTTATGGTTTGTTGCTGATGTCTAGGATATATGATAAAACCATAGAATTATAGAATTAGGGTTTATGACAAAACCCTTGCAATAGTCAATCCTAGGAATGAAAATCTTGGGTGTATGTCCTTTCGTATACTTGAAACCCTAGCCTAGTTAAGATTTACTGTATATCTAATTTTTGGAGTTTGATGTTTGTATCTAGAGATTACAATAAGACCCTAGTATGAGACTGATATAAGTTTCTAGAAAGTATTGATGGAACCCATAGAGATGTGATAATATGCTAACTTGATTATTGATATTCATGTTTTAGTTTTTGAAATCTAGGGTTTGTAACAAAACACTAGTAGAGATTGATATTTTAGGGCTTGATGATGAAACACTAGAAGTATATTGTTTTTGATTATTGATATGATTTAGTTTTGATGATAAAATCTAGGGTTTGTCATGAATCTCTAGTAAATGTTGTTGCAAGAAGTCTAATGGATGAAACTCTTGATTGATTATAAAACCTAACTAGGTTTAGGTCTTAAATGTCTAAAATTTGATTTATTATGATAATGACATATTGATAAAGTTGATTTCATGCTTTTGTACATATATATTTGTATTTGGTTGTACTTGTTGTTAAGGTTTATAGGTACATAGTCTTCAAGATGCTTACCTCATATTTGATGATGATGTTGAGCATGATAGAAAGAGGGAGTTTTGAGAACCTCGATGAAATTAAAGTTTGATAGATGATCTTGTTAAGGAATGGTGAAGTTTTGGAAGATAGAAATTCTCTAATGAATTGTTAATACAAAAGACGAAGCTTATGACTAGAAGAATAAGATAGTTGTTGGACTTGTCCTTGGATAAAGAAAAGTGTGTATCTCCCTAGTTGAGAGGGAGTTTGAAGAAAAGTGAATAACTTAATGGAAAGGCCACGAGGATGTTTCGGAGAATAACTGAAGCAATACTGATGGTTATTCGTTGTGAACAATACTTGGATGTTTTTGAAAGAAGTGCCGAGGCCGAGCTTGGTGCTGCTAGAAAAGTTGAAGAAGATAGCTTCCAACTAAGATGTGTTTGGATAATATAATGATGACCAAGCAACATTAGTATATTTGAAAATCCCAGAGGTTTGTGCAGATCTCTCCATAAAAAGGTTGAATGTTTGAAGCATACTTGGATTGGTGGATATATTTGGTTTAGTTTATAAGGAGAGATGAAGCATCTTGGGGCAACAAGATGCTTCAGAGGACATCTGGCCGACCTATGATGATGTCTAGATCCCGAAGTAGGGAGGGTGTCGTTGGCCTTAGAGCTTTGACCTTGGATACACACCTAGATCCCTGGGTTGGTGTTAGAGCTAAGGCTTGATGGTACTTAGAGTGGCTAAGGCTTGGAACACACTTTAGTCCCACTTGGTTAGATACCTTGGTCAGGTATCTAATCAGTAGCATTGCGCGTGCTATGACTCTTAATAGAGCGTATCATTTTGAGATCTTGCATGTACCTTTGTATATATGTAATTATGAATACCTCCCTAGTTAAGAGGGAGCGTTGAAGAATGTAACTAGTGTCAGTCTTCATAATTGTTTTGAGTCATAATGTAATGTATTTGTCAAAAAAAAGAAAGAAATTGACTTATTAAAGCATGGGTTTCGTGCTTGGGTCAATGATTAAAGTCAAAGCCAACATTGTAGGCTTCTAGGGTTTGTGTCAAGAGTCCTTGTCCATGTCATCATGTAATAGACCCTTCTTGGGCTTTGTTTATCAAGAAAACAAATTATTTGTCTGTAAAATGAGTCATTTAGGCCTCCTCCACCAAGTCGGCCTCAACCTAGACAAGTTGACCTCATTACAAGGTAAAATCCATTATATAAAGGCAACAACTCGACCTCATTTGGAGCACATTCACAACAAGTTCAATCTGCAGGTGTTGGAGAAGAAAAGAGAGTGCGAAATTGTTGGAAGAAGGAGAAAAACCCTAGTGAAGGAGAAGAAACCCTAATGAAGAAGTTTGGAGACCATTTCTCTCTCCTTTGACTCATGTGCGAAATTCTGAAGCTGTTGGAGGGCCAAAGTTGCAGGGCTGTATTAGGGCCGAAATTCTGACTTGAAGCTGGGTTGAAGCAGTTTGACAAAAGTTGACTTCTAATGTTTGGTTCATCATCTTGGAAGGTTGACTTGGTGGAGGAGGAAGGTCTTTTGGTCTGGTCTAAGGCCTTGGATTGTCTCAAGTTTGATTTGAATCTACTAGTGGAAGAGTTTGATTGGGTTTTTCCCTTCTTAAGGGTTTTAGCACTGGCTGAGTGCCTATACCTAGTGTGCTTGATCTTCATGTTTTATTTTGATGATTGCTTGATGAGAAGAGGATAAAAGAAGAATATAAAGAAAGTAAATAAGAACATAAGTATAACACAAGTAATTGTCAAGGCAAGAAAATCTTTCTACCTTTCTGGTTTTCTAACACTATGTGACTTCAACATCCACACCAGAGCTCTTTTGATTCCTCCCCATGACTTGTCTGAAGATACTTTTTGTGCTCTGGAGGTGGATCCTGAGACAATGGTACTTCACAAGTTATTGGAAGAGCATATCGTAGGCACCTCTTATAGCTGGGAAAATCTCACGAGTCGCTGATACTGAATGGCCTCCCTGTTTCTTGGTTTCCAATCACTTCACATGCTTCCCGCATTGTGGGGCAGCTAGTGAAGTTGAATAAGTCATGACTAGTTGAAAGCTACTTACTTGGGTGTGCCACTTTAAACCCCCTTCCCTTAGCTGACTACCCCCTCTGTTCCTTTCCCCTTCAAGTTGATCCTTCCTCTCCCCAAATTTTGTTGGAGAATGCAGTAGGGCAACTATTAATTCAATTTTCTCCTTAACCTTAATAATTGCTTGTGAACTTTATTTATCTTCTCATGTTTCTTTATTAGATCTTTTCATCAAACAACTATCAAGAGCAAAACAATAAAGACAATGGACACAAGGTATGGACTCCAAGCTAGGGAAAAACCCAGAAAGAATCTCTTCTCTTCTTATAAAATCTACTTCAAATGAGAAAACCAAGACCCAAACCCTAGACTAAGTCCTCCTCCAAGCACTAAGTCATCCCTCCATGAAGCCCTTCCAATTAGGTCAGAGATCAATCAAATGAGCAAGGATCAATTCTGGTTCAACGAGCTTCCAACTTCAACTTTGCCCCCCAGCTTTGACTTGCAACTTTGGCCCTATAGTAGTTGTAGAAACCCTAATTTTGGCTCATGTCAATTCCTCAAGAAGTCTTCCTTCAAACAAGGCAAGGTCTCCAAGGTCAAACTAGAGAATTCAACCCTCTTGCAACTTGGTTCTATAATTCGACCTCCTGCAATCCGAACCTACAATTTTCGACCTTCCTTGAAGTTGTAGAAAGCCTAATCTTTGCACGTGTGAGAAAAAAGAGCCCAAAAACAAACTTTCTTTCTTCTTCTTGACTTCTCCTTGATTCCTTGGCCTTTGCTCTAGCTTCTTCCTTGTTTCCAGCTACAGATTGAATTTCTTCTTGAGATAGATCGAATTGGTGCTAAATGAGGTTGATGCTGCTTCTATTTATACACTTTTGAGGGGTTCGAATACCCTCCTTTAGGTCGACTTGTCATTGCCAGGTCCGACTTTCTAGACTCAAAATTAATATGTTGTACATGTTACAACCTGTCCAATAGGGTCTCATACAAATGTAATGACTTGACTCAAGAAAAATATTCTTTTGACATGACAAGACCTAGAAGCATGAAGAACATGCTTGACCTAGATGATCATCAAAATGGAGCATGAAACCCATGCTCAAAAATAATATTTGTTTCTTTCTTCTTTTTCTTGTAATAAGAATGACACAAGTAGATAGACAATTATGAAAACCGAAACTAGTTATATTTTCCAACACTCCCTCTTAACTAGGGAGGTATTCATAAGTGTACACCTAGTACAAGGTTATTCTCAAAATGAAGAGTTCTCATAAGAAGAGTCGGATTGGCGAGCCATCTTTAAGCATCAAACATTATAACCAACATTGTCAACATAGCAAGGCCTTAACTTGACAAGCTTTTTCTTATACAAAAGCATAATGTTGGGAGGCTTTACGTAAGATACCACACTACCTCTTCAAGGTACATACTCCATCCGGATTTTGACTAGGTATGTCCTCTAAGGACTATCCTTATCTTGGATTTTGAATCCTCAAAGAATATCGATCCTCTTCTACCACTCTTGTCTTTGATACCTGTCCAATCCTTAAAGAGTGTTTTTCCATTTCTTATTCTATCCTCAAGGAAATCATAGATGCTTATCCAAACCTCCTTTCATCATTCTCCCTTCATGGCCTTCACTTAGACTTACAACTGTTAGTCTTGAACAATGTAAACTTTGAAACGGGAACTATAAACTCAAAACGAGAACTTTAGCCAAAACCCCTCCAAAAACATGAAAAATCAACTCGAAAATGAAAAGTGTTGATGTTGGAATAACACTTCTTTTTTTTCTAGGGTAAATTTTCAACATGTTTTAAAAATGGCAGTGAAAACTAATTTTTGTGCGAAAATCGTGCTAAAAACACTATGAAAACGAAAAGTGGTTGATGTGTTGATGTTGAAATAACGTTTGTCTTTTTTTGCTTGTTTGTCTTTTTTTTGTTTTTTTTGTTTTATTCAGGATAAATTTTCAAGATTTGAAATAATGGTGTAAAATATTTCATCATGACTCTGAAAAACATTAAAATTTCAAAAGAATAATGAAAACATAAATTTAAAAATAAAAA
>APFE030112613.1:46961-116536 GCA_000404065.3 Pinus taeda
AGAAACATTAAAGTGTCAAAAAAATGTAACATTTAAAAAAAAAATATCCACACTTAATACATTAGAAAATTTAAAGTGTCAAAAATAATCCCTCTAAAAAAGGGGGTTGATGCTGCATCAACACGTTTCAAAATCAACATGAAAATCACTAACATTTAAAAACAAATATTTATATGTGATACATAAGAAAATTTAAAGTGTCAAAAATATGCTCTGAAAGAAAGAAGTGTATTATGAATCAACGTTTTTCAAAGTCGGATGATTTTTTTGCTACCTCAAAAAAACGGGTAATCATATCTGTTCCCATTTCAAAGTTTACGTTGTTCCTGGTCAAGTGCATGACACATGGAGAATACACATGTCATGTTCATCATCACTCCCTCTCAACTAGAGAGTATATCCCTTTCCCTCTTCATCAAGGAATAGATTCTTGCTCCTATTCAAGGAGACTCCTTTACTCCTCAAAGATAGAGGACATTTCTGACTTCCAATTTTGGAAGTCACAACCACAAGCTTCATAGCTTGTCTTCATAAATGTATCAACTACCAGTTCTTCATGGAGATAGCTGAATGGATCCCTCTTTTCCTTCGTTTCTCATTATATCGAGCTTTCTTCCTGCCAGGGTGTCATGGAGCCATCTTCTTCCTTCAATGTTGTGATAGGGTTCAGACCATCAACTTTCACATCACTTTCCCTTAGTTTTCATCAATGAAGCCATTATATTGACCCTTCCAAAACATAGCTCCCTCTGAGAGTGATCTTTATGAGCATCAGGTCATCCTCTTATACTGCTACCTTTCAATCCGAAGGTGATGATGTGAACACCTTGACCTCATAATTGCCAATATCATATACTCAATTCATATGTTCTTTGAATTGAGTTCAACACCCAAAGTTGAACTTGCCTCAACTGTCATCATGCATTCCTGCAATGTCCCACCAGGTAGCAAAACAACATGTTAACTAGATAACCAATATAAAAGTATTAAGTATCAGACTTACCTTGTCATGATGGCTCTCTCATCAAAGCATCAACTTGTTTGAGTTCTTCGAGATCAACATCCTTTCGCATGATCCATCTCCACATGAATCTTTCTTCATGCATTCATTTAATTAGAGTGCCCATGGGTCGAGCTTGATTATCAAGCTACAATATCTTCTTTTAGGAGTTGTCATTATTAACTCCCTTGCTTTCTTCTAGAGACCATACTTGATGTTGACCAATATTATCATCTTTATGCTATCTTGTGGGAGACTCTTGACCAAACTTCGTCTTCTAGGCATCAAGTAACCACATGGAACTCTTCATGATTCTTAAATATGAAACCTTATCTTAAGGAAGAGTTTACTTAAAATATGCATACCTTTGCTTCCATATAACCATCTAGCCATCCTTCAAACGAGCTTGCTTTTTATACTTGTCAGAGATAGGTTTCTTTTCCTAAGGGAGAATTTCATTGTCTTTGACCATCTGCATTCCTTCATCCTTTAAGAGTATTGATTCCACACTAGATGGAATATATACTAGTCATAATTCTTCTTCCAAGAACCTTCGAGAGTGATGGATCATATAGGATCTTGATGATACCCTTTTGCAAAATGACTACCTCTAACATGATGTTAGAAAATTCTTGGATGAACTACAATATGCAATATGATCCTAATCTTTTCATTCTTTGACGAGTAGATAACTTTTCAAAGCAACTTGATCATGTAGACTCTAATTCTACTATCACATGCTTGTATCTATGATGCCATGCTTTTACAAAAATCAAGACTTTTCTAGAGAATGCAACAATGCATGCTACTCTACTTTCTACTTAATAAAAGAAAGACAAATTTCATAAAGAACCTGACAAAGATGGAACTTCCTTCAATAGTAAAGATCCTTGGGAGCTTCTCCTTTCGGCTTCTTGTCAGGTTCTCTGTTTTCTTCAATTATGTGAGCGTCACTTCTTTCCTTTTGTTGTTTTGCTTGTTTGGATAATCCCTCTTAAACTGACCATACTCATTGAACTTGGACATATTTGTCTTTTTCTTGGACTTTCCAAACTTCCCTTTCTTCAACTTCTTGGACCTTGCAATAAAGGCTTGAGACCTTTCATTTGATTCAGTGTCATCCTTTGCTTTAATCCTTGATTCTTCCAAGATACATTGAGCCCACAACTCATCAAAAGGTGTCTTATCCTTCTTTGAGTAGATATTAGTTGCAAAACTTCTCCAATCAGGCAGCTAAGCATTTAATACACAAATGGTCATTGCAATGTCGGAAACAGTTTCCCCAATCCCTTGCAATTGATATCTTATTTGTGAGATCGTCATTAGATAAATGGCCATGCCTTCATCCTTCGATTTCCTTATTCTATATAATTGATTCCTCAAGGAAATCTTTTAACCTGATGTACTTATAGAGTACAACCTTAACAACTTATCATACATAGCCTTTGATGTCTTCAAATCAGCAATAAAGGGAACAAGATGATCTTTAATGGATTCAACAATGATCCTTTGTGCCCTTACTTCTGCATTGTATTTTGTTAATTCTTGAGTCTTCTCTTTGTTTGGAACAACTACTTCTTGAAGGGCATACTCCATGACTTCATTTTCTGTGAGTGCGAAGCAATGTTTTAAAAAACATAATTGGTGACCAAACTCGTCCACCTAATCAACTGGGTTTCGAACTGGAACCAGTTGAACCGAGACTGGTAAGGTCTAAACAAACCGGTTTTTAAAAAATACATTAAATAATTAATTTTTAATGAAAAAAGACTATTTTTAAGATTTAGAACCATGATTCCAAGCCAATAGAAACAAAATATGCAAGGTTTGCTCATCTATGTACCATGTAAAGGTAAATATATCAAAATGGCATCGAGTGCAATACATATCCGCAACAAAATACATAATCATTGAGGCTCTAAATGGCCTTTAGAGTTTGAAAACAATGCTCTAAGCTATGGGGTCACTGACCTACTACAAGTCTACATATCAGTGATCAACAACATGATCACTCCTCATCATGATCAAACTCATCACCACTACTAGACAAGAGATCATCAACATGAGCTACATAAATATTATGGCTCAGAGTTTGAGGACTCCTAAAACTCCTCTACAACTTTAGTAGTAGTAGCAAAAATAGACATCAAAACTACAAATCACTGATCAACATGGTCACTCATGAAACTCATCATTGATTCAACGCTACTTGAAATACATAAACATCATCAACAAGAGATACATAAACATCATCTAGCAAAGTCTTTAGACTTGGATTGCTCAACCTTATAACATGATAGAAATTGAAAAGGTTTAACATGCCTAACCAATGATTTTGGTTTGAGTGAGGGGTTCATCTCCTCAACCTTATAATGTGGTAAAAAAAAGATTAGCATGCCTAACTAGCTGTTTTCCTTCGAGTGAAGAGTGCATTCTTGTTAAGGACATGGTAGAGGAGTTCAACAGTCAATACCACCAACATCAACAAAGTTCAACAATCAATGCCACCAACATGAAAGTTCTTAAAGGGCTTCATGCTCTTGAACAAACGCCAACCTCATACCCTCACGCATGATAGAATTAAATGGAAACATTGCAAACCCTCAAACTATGAAATCCTCAAAACCATTAAGTCTGTTGAATTTTGAGTGAAATATAAAATTCTAGTTTCTCCATATGAAATCCAATGAGGTCGAAATCACTATCAAACATCCTGAGTCATTTCATGGTAATGTTAAAAATTTAAGTAAAATGATGAAAATGAAAATGAAAGGAAATGTCACTTTTACTTCAAGAATTTAGCATTACCATTAATTGCCAACATTGTCTAAGGAAAATGAGAGGGTAGGCATGTTTTGTTGGAGGGACTACATTTGGAGGAAAACAACCGCAAATTTCCCTCAAAACAGCTTCAAAACTCAAAAAAATGCATTCTGTGGGGTTTATGGTTGCCCTAGCAATAAACTGGCCGATTCCATCCTAAACCGGCCGGTTCCATCCTAAATCGGCCGGTTAGGACCGGTTTTTCTAATTTTTTTGGCGAAGGGAGGGGTCAAACTGGGTTTTTCTGGCGGTTTGACCCGCTGGGATAGTGAACCAGTTAGTTTGACTGGTTACCGGTTCAAACCAGCTGATTTTTAAAACACTGGTGCGAAGTCAATCCTTTTCTTCCATTCTAGGAAGTTTGTTAATCCAATGAGCTTATTGCTTTCCTTGCAAAATGTAGCCATGTTATCTGTAGATTGAGGCATAGGAGACAATATAATACTTGTCAACCAAGATTCTTCCTTCTAGATGATGTCTCCAACTATCTTGATGTTTTCAAGACCTACAAGGAGACTTCAAAGATGTCCTAGAGTGATGACTTCTAGGATGCCTTCATTAATGATTTCTTTGAAACAACTTCAAATAGTGAATGATTATTCCAAGACTCCTTGTTGTTTCCTTCTCATTCAAGATGATGTACTAGAGAAGCTTCAACAAGTACTTGTCCTTCCTTCCTTCAATGAGAGCTTGATGATGAGGTCTTCTTGATGTAGTAACCCTCCTTCTAGCAACGAGTTTTCTTTCCTTGTTTCTTTTTGTAAGTGATTCTCCTTGACAAACCCTTCAAGATGATCCTTTAGTTGCCTTCTCTTGTTCATCTTTGCTCTGATACCATGTTGGAGAATGCAAGAGGGCAACTATTAATTCAGTTTTCTCTATAACCTTAATAATTGCTTGTGTTTCTTTATTAGATATTTTCATCAAACAATTATCAAGAGCAAAATAATAAAGACAATGGACACAAGATATATAGGCTCCAAGCTAGGGCAAAACCCCTTCAAGGGGAAAACACAGAAATAATCTCTTCTCTTCTTATAGAGTTTGCTTCAAATGAGAAAACCAAGACCTAAACCCTAGACCAAGTCCTCCTCCAAGCACCAAGTCAGTCATCCAAGAAGCCCTTCCAATTAGGTCAGAGATCAACCAAATCAACGAGGATCAATTCTGGTTCAACCAACTTCCAACTTCAACTTTGGCCCTGTAGTAGCTGCAGAAACCCTAATTCTGGCATGTGTTAATTCCTCAAGAAGTCTTTGTTCAAACAATCCAAGGTCTCCAAGGTCAAACTAGAGAATTCAACCCTCTTGCAACTTGGATTTGTAATTTGGCCTCTTGCAATTCAGACCTACAATTTTCAACCTTCCTTGAAGCTGTAGAAACCCTAATCTTCACACGTGTGAGAGAAAAGAGCCTAAAAACAACTTTATTTCTTCTTCTTGACTTCTCCTTGCTTCCTTGGCCTTCGCTCTAGCTTCTTCCTTGTTCCCAGCTATAGATCGAACTTCTTCTTGAGAGAGATTGAATTGGTGCTAAATGAGGTAGATGCTGCTTCTATTTATACACATCTGAGGGGTTCGAATACCCTCCTTTAGGCCGACTTGTCATTGTCAGGGTCGACTTGTTCTTAGGGGTTTCTAGGACTTTCTAGACTCAAAATTAATATCTTTTACATGTTACAACTTGCCTAGTAGGGTCTTATACAAATGGTACAGACTCTCTTGACTCAAGAAAAAATTTCTTTTGACATGACAAACCCTAGAAGTGTGAAGAACGTGCTTGACCTAGATGACCATCAAAATGGAGCATGAAACCCATGCTGAAAAATAATGTTTTTTTCTTTGTTCTTTTTCTTGTAACATAAGATATACATAATGACATGAGTACATAAACAATTATGAAGACCGAAACTAGTTACATTTTCCAACAAATTTTGCCTCACTCATGCCCACCTTGGATCTCTATTCTTTATTAGAATAATGCTATTTTAGTGTTTAATGCTCATTTATGTATTTTATTTGGATAAGATCGTCTGTGATCTTATTAGCAGTTTCTTATTAGAAACTTGCTGTTTCTGTTTCTTAGTAGAAACTTGCTGTTTCTGTAGATACATTTGTATTATTTATTGAGCTTCATTGCTCATTGTAAATCAATTCAAGTCATTCATTTATTATGGTATTAGAGCTCAGGTATTTTTTTCGAAATAATTTTCGTTGTTTGAAAAATTTCGTGCTTCATTTTGAAATTGCTCTCTAGGAGTCTTTTAGTGAGATAGCTGTCGTTGGTGCCTGTTGCTTTGAGGTCGGATTCTGCTTGGAGTTTCGGCGTTGCCCTTGTGACCCACGTAGTACTCCCGCCACCCGGAGGTGCCGCTACACAAGCTCATATTCAAATTCGAATCCAGCGTTGACAGGATACCTGCTGTGTCTAGATTGGCGTATCTGATATCGAGATCTGACGGCGACGGAGAGAGGGTTAAGAGGCTCCTGCGGGCGATTTATCATTCGAGGAATCAGTATCCCTTGTACTTGGACAAGGTGGCTCGCGATGCCGAGAGGATAAGTCTCGGATTACACGTGCAGTTGGTGCCTGTTTTTGCAGCGGTCGAAAATGTCAATATAATTGGATGTCTGCCATTGCCGTAATTCGATCGCTAGTCGGGTTTTTGCCAGGGATTGGTCTCGCTGCTCTCAATTACGTCTGGTATCGCTCCCAATTTGCCCCCTACAATTCTGGTAGCTTTGACTTTCAAAATTTTTGCCCATGCTTGCTCGTATCAATCTCTCTCAGTATATGTTTTTGGTTCTTCAGAAAACATAGATTTTTTGCATACATGTTAGTTTTTGGGCATGCAATTATCCTCCAAGTTTCTCCCTGCCTAAGCTTCTCAGAACGATTTCTGGTTCTATTTCATATTGCACCAGCACCGGTCAGATTTGTCTAGATCGGCGGGCATCTGCATTGAAATTCGTGTCGGACGGCTTTGTTGTTTTCTGTGTCTTGGGAAATGTGCAGATGGCCTCGCTAACCAACCTGATGTTGGAAGGCAGTCAACACTTTAATGGCACCAATTATAACATCTGGGAACAGAGATTGTTGACCATTTTTGAATATAGGCGTCTTCACCAGCTTGTTTTGGGCAAAGAGCTCAGTTCTGGTACACCTGGTGCAGATCAAGATAAGTTTGATGATCGAAATCGAGAGGCTGTTATGCTTCTCAAACTCTCTGTGACTTATGATCAGTTACCACAGATTCCTTCTGGCAAGATAGCTGCCGAAATCTGGTAACATTTGAAGGAATTGCATGAGACATTTGACAAGAGCAGAGATTTCTTTCTAAAAAATCAGTTGTTCTCCATCATGATGGATAAACGTATGTCTTTACAGGAACATCTTAACAAGATTAAAGACCTTCGAGATCAACTTGAAGCCATTGGTCGGACCATGGAGGAAGAAGATATGGTAGTCATCATTTTGAAAAGTTTACCAAAACCTTATGAGCACTTCATAGAAACACTCAACATTACCTCCACTAATGTTGATCTGAAGTTTCCAAAGTTATGCACCAAACTCCTGCAGCAGGATTGTTGGAAACAACACTTTGGTAGTGGTGCTACATCATCCTCCTTAGAAAATGATTTTGCTGCCAAATATGAGTCCTCTCAGTCCTTTTAGCAGAAAGGTTCTTCTTAGCCTTCTGATCCTGCTAAGAAGAAAAATGTGCAGTGTAATTACTGTCACAAGTTCGGCCACATGAAGAAATATTGCCGACAGAGTATTGCTTCTGAACAGAAGAAGCAGGGAGGGTATCATTACAAAGCGAATGTTGCAGAACATTCCGAGTAGAAGGAATCTTCCTTTTACGCCTTTATGGCTAAGAGGTCCTCAGATCATGCCCAGTCTTCTGCTTGGTACATTGACTCTGGTGCATCACATCCTTTCTCTCACAGGCGTGACTGGTTTACAGACTTCTCATCTTTCAGTGATTCCGTGGTATTTGGCGGAGGTGAGGAGTACACAGTGGTTGGCCGAGGTATAGTTCAGATCTAGTCTGATGGGTGCACACTCATCTTCCTGAATGTGTACTATGTTCTTGGTATGGAACTTAATCTGCTGTCTGTGAACCAGCTTACGAGGAACTGTCCTCAGCTCAATGTGGTGTTTAGTGTGCACAAGTGCTCCATTATTGATAAGGAAACTCATCTTACGGTTGCTGTTGGCCTAGAGGATCATGGCCTATACAGGCTTCTTAACATTGGTGATTCTCTAGAAGTGGCTCTAGCAGCTCATGTTTCTCCATCAACACTTTGTGGCATCAAAGATATGGGCATCTAAACATTCAGTATCTCTCTTAGCTATCTCGGGAGGGACTTGTGTCAGGGTTACCTGATATTCAGACTCAGCATTTGGGAGTGTGCGGCACCTGTCAAGCTGGCAAGCAACATCGGTCTTCATTCAAGGATGGAGAATCTTGGCGCGCATCTAAGGTACTCTAGTTCAGTGTTTTAAAAGCCGGCCGGCTTGGAACCGACTTGGTCGAGTTGGTAAAAAAATTTGCGACTCGACAGAAGATCCGGTTTGGTCAACCGAGTTAAGACTGACCCAGTCGAGTCATGGCATGACTTGGCCGGATTCGTATCTACTCGGTTGGGCCACTTCATGCGGCCAGTAAACCCCAAAAACAACGTTTTTTTATATTTTTTTAAAATTTTTAAGATTTTGCTGAGTGTTGGGGACTCCAAGTTGTTTTAAAAATTGGTTAAGTGCTATTTAGCTCCTCGTTGTTCAATTTGTCACACATGTAAGCATTGCTGAAGTTGATAAACATGGACTAGTAACCATTTTAAACACAAGACAACATGACAAAAAGCTCAATTCATCCTTGATTCGCTGAGCATGCATTGCATTCCATAACATAGTGACCACCCTTCTTGATGATTGGTTCACATGGCCTTTTACCAATGCAGCACATCATGATAAAAAAGTATGGCTACACATTCAATAACACCCACACACTCCATGCTCGAACTTCGAAGCAAACATTAATTAACTCATTACATTAGAAACTAGTCATGCTAAGGCTTTTGTGGTGAAGGCAAGCCTAAAGCTTATAGACTTCATGTTTCAAACAAGAATGCGATCAGCGATGAGGCTACCAGCATACCCCCACCAAAGACTAAACCTAGAACCATTCGCCTTACTGGGTAAACCTAATACTTTTAACCTATAAGATTGCGTTATGGTGCTACTACCACCAAAAAGACACTCATAACTTGGAAGAATATCATGCCTTGTAAGATAACAGAGAGAAAATGCTGTGTGTTTGGAAACATGAATGAAAATCTTTAAAATTATGTTTTTTTATAAAAAATAAATATTTAATGTATTTTTTACAATGACCGAGTCACTGAAATCAAGCCGGTCGAGTCGATACCGAGTTGGAGTCGAAGTTGGAGTCTACCCTCGGTCGAGTCGGAGTCCGAGTCGGAGTTTTAAAACATTGGTCCAGTTAATTCATGCTGATATTTGTGGTCCTATGAATACATCTGCAGTTACTGGCTGCAAATAGTTTTTGCTTATTGTAGATGATTTCAGTAGAAAGATGTGGGTGTACTTTCTAAAACATAAATCTGATGTATTTGGTATGTTTCAAAAGTTTAAGTCCTTAGTTGAAAAAGAGTCTGGCTGTAATATCATAACTCTTAGGACGGATAACGGGGGGTAATTTTGTTCTTCTGCTTTCTCCAACTTTTGTGATACCCATGGCATCAAACGCTAGTTAACAACACCCTACACTCCTCAACGGAACAGTGTTGTCGAACATCGCAACCGTACGATTGTTGAAATGGCTTGTTCCATGTTACAACACAAGAGTGTTCCAGACAAATTTTGGGTTGAAGCTGTGTTTACTGCTGTCTATCTTCTTAACCGATCACCTACTCAAGCTGTTAAGGGGAAGACTCTAGAAGAGGTTTGGTCTGGCCGTAAGCCTAAGATCAGTCACCGCAAAGTGTTTGGCTCGGTTGCATATGTTTGGATTCTAGCTGCTAAGCGCTCTAAGTTGGATTCCAAAAGCCAGAAACTCATGATGACAGGGTACAATGATCACCACAAGGCCTATAGGCTGATAGATATAGACATTGATCGTCTTATCTTCAGTTAGGACGTAGTATTTGATGAAGACAGAGGATTCTTTCAGTCCCCTCCTTCTGAGCAGTGTTTTGAGGATCAGCCTCACAGTGTTCTTCTTCCGTTAGGTCCACCTGATGGGAGGGACGATGCAACATCAGTATTTGATGATGCACTACCTAAGTTCCCTCCGGAAAATAATCCTCCTCTCGCTGCTCTTGTTGTTCCTGAGCCTCCTCCACCTACTCCAGATATTGGTTCTTCTACTCTCCGGCCTAAATGGTGGGCTAAAACAATTGGTGATCTCCGGGATAATGAGCTCCTTGAAGGTAGAACTTCCAGAAATAAGAGCAAACAACAACCTACAGTAAATTTTGCTCTTACGGCTAACCTACACAGTGTTTTGAGCCCCAAACCTATTTAGAGGCTAAGGGTATACCTGAGTGGGAACAGGCTATGGAAGCTGAATTCCAGAGTCTTCAGAAGAATCACACTTGGACCCTTTCTGATCTTCCTGTAGGGAAGAAGCCCAATAGTTGCAAATGGGTGTATAAAGTGAAATACAAAGCTGACGGAACCCTAGACAAGTATAAGGCTTGCCTTGTTGCTCGAGGGTTCTCACATAAGGAAGGCATAGACCATGAGGAGACCTTTGCTCCTACAACCAAGATGAGTACCATACGGCTCGTGTTTTCCTTAGCAGCTCAGTTCAGTTGGAAAGTCCGTTAGATGGATGTAAAGAGTGCTTTTTTGAATGGTGACTTACAGGAAGAAGTCTACATGACGTAGTCTCCAGGATTCAAGGTTGTTGGTCAAGAACAAAAAGTCTGTAGATTAGTCAAAGCACTCTATGGTCTGAAACAAGCCCCTCGGGCATGGTACATGAAAATTGATATGTACCTAACAGATCATGGCTTTTAGAGGAATCCATCTGATGCAAACCTGTATATCAAGCATACTGGTGATGATACTCTGTTTGTGGTTGTCTATGTGGATGACCTTATCATTACTGGCAATTCAACACATTTGATCCATGGGATCAAACAGGATTTGTGCAACGCTTTTGATATGACAGATTTGGGACTTCTTCATTATTGTTGGGGTTTGAAGTCTAGCAGACTGAGAACACCATCTTTCTCTCTCAATCCAAGTATGCCAGGAGTCTTGTGGACAGGTTCAGAATGCAGGATTGCAAACCTACCACGATCCTTATGGAACCAGGGCTCAAACTTTCAGCTCAGTCATCCTCACCACTTGTGGATGAATCTTTATTCAGGCAATTAGTGTGCAAACTCATCTACCTTACTGCCACTAGACTTGATATTAGTTTTGCAGTTAGCTACATTTCACGTTTCATGATAGCTCCTAAGGCTGATCGTTGGATATCAACGAAACGTGTGCTGCGTTATGTGAGTGGCACTCCTGATTATGGACTTTTGTACACTCAGAGTTCAGATCCTACACTCAGTGGTTACACAGATTCCGACTGGGCAGGTTCGGTTGATGATCGTAAATCTACAGCTGGGTATGTGTTTAGTCTGGGATCTGGTGCTGTCACATGGACTAGTAAGAAGCAGCAGGCAGTGGCTTTCTCCTCGACAGAAGCAAAGTATCGGGGAGTAGTTAAGGCATCTTGTGAGATAGTTTGGCTTTGACGTATACTTGCGGATATGCATGTTTCCTAGGCAGGTCCTACTCCCTTGTTCTGTGATAATCAGGGAGTACTCAAACTCGCCAAGAATCCAGTCTTCCATGAACGAACAAAGCATGTGGAAACTCATTGTCACTACATTTGACAGCTTGTTGAAGACGGATCCATTCAGTTGCCGTATGTTCCCACAACGGAGCAACTAGCAGACATCTTCACCAAGCCCCTTGGTCCTGATAAGCTTGTAAAATTTAGAGGGTCTATAGGTGTTGTAAATAGATTGAGCATTAAGGGAGGGTATTAGAATAATGCTATTTAGTGTTTAATGCTCATTTATGTATTTTATTCGGATAAGATCGTCTGTGATCTTATTAGCAGTTTCTTATTAGAAACTTGCTATTTCTGTAAATACATTTCTATTATTTATTGAGCTTCATTGCTCATTGTAAATCAATTCAATTCATTCATTGATTATTCTTTTCGACAATGGAGACCTGAACATCTTTTCAACCCAACTCCTCTAGTTGTTACCCTTTGAACCCCTATTCTCATCTCTCAACTTTGCATCAATTGAATATGTTTGTCTTTCATCTGCTATCCCGAAAGCGTGCTCAAAATATATCCTTGCACCACTTGAACCACCTCTCTCTCCCCAAAAACTGATTGTATGATGTAGACTGCAAAGCCCTCCGTAGCTAACTTAGCAATGCCTTCTCCCATGATCATTAAAGCTTCCTACTAGTGCCTCCTTTCATCACAAGAAATGCTTCTTCATATCTTGGAGGCATGAATTGTGTGCTTCCCTTCTCCATACCCCTAAAAACTTCTAGCACACCTCTTTTCCCTGCCACTCCATCCTCCTACTTGATCTCAATCTATTTTCCATGCTCTCCCATGCCTCCACTAGCTAGGCCTAATGGTTAAGAACATGTGCTTCCTCATAAGAGGTCACAAGTTCAAATCCTGAGGGCGGTAGAGTATGTACATCTCATTAGAATTTAGTAGTCAAATCACTACATGGAGATGTGTCCCTTGTCCCACAAACAATGTGGCCTCATATACCAATTTGGTGTATGGCTTGGCGGTGACCTTAAAAATAGATTATTATTATTATGTCCTTGTGCAAACCTCAATTCAAGTCACCTCTCCTCGCTTTCTTACTATTTATTCTCCTATCAAGTTATTCAAGAGGCTATTTGGGAGATGAGTACCAACAAAGTGGTAGAGGAGGAAGGATTCTAGTAGAATTCTTTAAACATGGTCTTCCTTCCCTCTATTGCTACTTGGTTGACCTATTTAATCATGTTTTTTATACAGGGTTTCCACAGGCTTGGTTGCACCACACTATTCACCCAATCCACAAATCAAGTCTCAATTTACATCCAAACAACTATAGAACAATCATGTCTTTCGTATGAGCCTCTCTAGCAAGCTTGAGAGGAGATTCCTTAGAGCTAGGGGACAAACAAATTTCTGTATCACACATTAGACCATTAATCACATCCTTACACTTGAGGCCATCACTGAGGAGGTGCAACATCACTCTTCGTAAACCTATTGCTATTTTATAGACTTTTGGAAAGATTTTGACTCTATTCTACCTAAGGCATTGTTTCAGAGACTCAAAGGCATTGGTATTTCTGAGACACTTCTGATTGCCATTATGGGCTTGTATGAGTTAGTTCATGGTCATCTTTGTTGATTTGGGGTAGCATCGGATGTGCTGTAGCGACAAAATTTGGTGGGGAGGTTGGGGCACATGAGATCTCCAATACCCAGAAAGGGTTTGGGCAAATTCTAAACAGATCAGTAGGTATTAAAATAATTAATATTTTTAATGGAGTCCCTAAGTCTAAACTTAGGGAAAATAAAATATTAATGTGTATTAATATAAATCTGTGTTAGAATGGTCTAAAAGACATGGATCAAGCCAGGTCTAATCTTAGCCTTTGATTAGGGACTTAATCTCGGCCGTTGATTTATCAACGAGAAAAGTATAAGAGGAGGCTTGAGGGCCACTTGGAAGACACTAGAGTGATCAGTCATTCTACTCTCTAGAGCGGAGTTTGCTAAGAGAGATAGAATCAGTGACCGGGAGAGCAGTTGAGGGGTATTGAGTACAGAGAAACAAAGAAGGCAGAGATTGTGCCGGGAGAGCAGTGCAACAACCAAGGAGAGTGATGTAGAGCCAGCAAAGGCTCACGCAAAGGCAGCCAAGTGCTGCGCAGAGCACCAGAGAGGCCAGCGTGTACGATGCAGAGGCTCAAAAAGCTGATGCAGGGCCTCCTGGGGCTAACGCAGGCCAAGAAAGGTTGATGCAGGGCCAGCGTGAGACAAAGAGGGGTTGACGTAGTCCAGATTGGGCAGACGTTGGGGTTGTAGAGCAATTTTGTGTTGAGGAGCTGCTGAAAGGATTTTTCAGGGTTTTAGCCAGGAGATTTCTCTCTGTTGGGTAGGCCAGTTTCGACACCCAGATTGTACTCTGATATTGCTTAATAAGAAAACCCTCAAATAGCTGCACCGATTTTCCTGCATTGGGTTTTTCCGGGGACGTTGGTCCAAAAATAATGGTGTCATGTGGTGTGTTTGTTCTTGTTTCTTTTATTGCTGATCTGTAATATGTTGAGCATGCACTGGTGTTTATTTTCGGTATTTACTTTGTAAATAACTTGTTAAAGAAAAATAATAAGTAGGTAGGAATAAATTAGAAAAAGTGCATGAAGGGTTTCTAAACTAAGTAAACTTATAAACTTCAACATGGTATCAGAGCATGATTGCAGATCACAGGAGGACTAAAAGACATCATCCGAGTGGAGCAATAACAGCAGAAAACAACTGTCCCGAGGTGACAAAAGTTGTTTCTAGCAGTTCAGAAGCCAAGAAGTGTGACGCAGAGCTAGCCAAAGCCACGCAGAAGAAGTCGGGAACTGCGCAGAGCCTCAGGGAGGCCAGTGTTGCTGACGCAGAGGGCCAGAGGACTGACGTAGACCCATTTGGGGTGACCCAGAGCCAGCGTGAGGCAGAGAGGGGTTGATGCAATTCATAGAGAGGCAGTTGCTAGAGTCTAGAAGGCTGTAGCAGTATTGCAGAGTGGAGTTGGTGAGGTATTGTAGTCAGAACAGTACCTGACATAGCAGGGCCGAAGGAGTTGTTACCGAGGGTTTCTAACCGAGGAACCTGGATCAGCAGTGAAGTTGCACAAGACGATCAGAGTAGGGGGCATCTCGGCAAGCGACAGAAGGATTTCCAGGAGGAAAATCAAGACTCAAAGGGGGTCCAAAAGAGAACTTCCAGACGGGAAGTAGAGACTCAGAGGAGTCGAACAGAGAACTTCCAAGAGAGAAGTAGAGGAGTGTCATGGCACTACACGGGGTAAGAGACCAAGATAGACTGGACGGAGCATCGAACTTCGTAGTCTGGAAGGCCAAAATCTTATCAGTGCTTGATAGGAATCGTGTCAAGAACTTCTCCTTGAAGGTTATAGCTATCCCAGTCGACCCCAATGATAAAGACAAGTACGAAGAGGCAAGTGCATTATCCTTGACGGGGTCAAGGATTATGTGGTACCACATATAGCCAAGAAGGAAACGACAGTTGAGATGTGGGAGGCTCTCAAGAACCTGTACCAACATACTTCTGTGCAGAGAAGAATGTTGCTTGAGAACCAGATGAGGTCATATTAGATGAAGAAGGGTCAATCGATTGACACCTTCCTTGGAGGACTGAATGAGATTTGAGACTAATTGACTGCTATAGGAGTGACACCGGATCAGGAGCTTATGTTGAGGACAACCCTGAATGCTGTGTCAGAAGATTGGGAAGTGTTTGTCCAGAATATCCTGGGCAGAGGGACTCTCCCACCTTGGGACGAGATGTGGGCAGCTCTTCGCCAGGAAGAGATCAGATGGCAGTCGAAGACAGGTAGCAACAACAAAGGGATCAAGGTCAAGTAGGAGGAGGAGGATGTGGCCCTAGCATTTGAGGGAAAGCAGGAGAAGCAGAAGAAGAAAGATCTCTCCAAGATCAAGTGCTTCCACTGTGAGGAGATGGGTCATTATACGACCCAGTGCCCAAGGAAGAAGAGTAAGAGAGAGTCTTCCGAGACTAAGGCAGTGCCAACACGGGCAAAGAAGGAAGTTTTGACAAACAATGACTGTGCCATGAGTGCACACACACCACTTGAGCGAAAGTGGGGAGACATTGAGTTGTAGTCAGGCGGATTACAGGCGATGAGGGGTAGGATCCTTGAGGTACCCAACCTCTTGGATTAGACCTTGCTAGGGGAGACCCAACGAAGAGTAGCAGGACTGGCTGAGTGGGTAGAGACGGATGCGGATGGAGCGACAGACAGAGCTACAGTGCAGGAGTCCCGAGACAGCACAAGGCTAGCAGGCTACAGTAGTGCGAGAGGCACGTGAGTGTTGCACCAGTGCAGTGTGGCACAAAGAGGTGTGCAATGGTGCGAGATGCAGAGAGTTGTTGCAGCAATGCAGAGGTCAAAGATAGGGAGCACTTGTCAGCGGCAGAGGAAGCTTCAACATTAGTGGGTGTCTCTAGCCCAACAGGGAGGTCAGTTGGGAGATTAGTTACTTACTTCTCAATAACTGAGTTGTAGTGTAGCATTGGGCAGCACGATGCAACATGATGAGAGGAGGTGCAGTGCTGGGAGAAAGGACCAGCAGCAACACGAATGTAGAGGGAGCTGTCGTACAAATGCAGCAGTGGCAGTGGCAGTGGTAGAACCTTGGGCAGCAGTATAGGATGCAGTGGTGCAGAGGATGTTGGGTAGGAAGGCCTAGCAACAGCACAGGTACCGATGCCGGATGATCAGAGTAATACTCAGTGAGGAGTATTGCTAGAGCACAATCCTCGCTAAGAGGGAGTGTTGATTTGGGCTAGCATCGGATGTGTTCTAGCCACGAAATTTGGTGGAGTGGTTGGAGCACATGGGATCTCCAATACCTAGAAAGGGTTTGGGTAGATTCTAAACAGATCAAGAGATATTAAAATAATGAATATTTTTAATGGAGTCCCTAAGTCTAAACTTAGGGAAAATAAAATATTAATGTGTATTAATATGAATCTGTGTTAGAATGGTCCAAAAGACATGGATCAAACCAGACTTAATCTTAGCTGTTGATTAGGGACTTAATCTCGGTTGTTGATTTATCAACGAGAAAAGTATAAGAGGAGGCTTGAGGGTCACTTGGAAGACACTAGAGTGATCAGTCATTCTATTCTCTAGAGCGAGGTTTGCTAAGAGAGATAGAATCAGTGATTGGGAGAGCAACTGAGGGGCATTGAGTACAAAGAAATAGAGAAGGCAAAGATTGTGCCGGGAGAGCAGCGCAACAGCTAAGGAGAGTGACGTAGAGCTAGCAAGGGCTCACGCAGGGCCACGCAGAGGCAGCCAAGTGCTGCGCAGAGCACCAGAGAGGCCAGCGTGTCTAACGCAGAGGCCCAGAAAGCTGATGCAGGGCCAGCATGAGACGGAGAGGTGCTGGTGTAGTCCAGATTGGGCAGATGCTGGGGTTGCAGAGCAGTTTTGTGATGAGGAGCTGCCGGAAGGATTTTTCAGAGTTTCAGCCAGGAGATTTCTCTCAAACTTTGAGGTATAGCTACTAAGGAAATTCTCTGTTGGGTAGGCTAGTTTTGGCACCCAGATTGTACTCTGATATTAGCTTAATAAGAAAACCCTCAGATATTTGCATCGATTTTCCCGCATTGGGTTTTTACGGGGACATTGGTCCAAAAATAATGGTGTCATGTGGTGTGTTTGTTCTTGTTTCTTTTAGTTGCTAATTTGTAATATGTTGAGCATGCACTGGTGTTTATTTTCAGTATTTACTTTGTAAATAACTTGTTAAAGAAAAATAACAAGTAGGTAGGGATAAAGTAGAAAAAGTGCATGAATGGTTTCTAAACTAAGTAAACTTAGAAACTTCAACAATCTTTGCATTGCTCATCAGATGTTTGACTTTATTAGGAGTACCATTGGCATCAAGCATAGATTCCCCTTGTCCCCCATTCTTTTTGGTATCGATGTAGATGAGCTTGAGTCCTTGCATGATCATATCTAGGATGGTGATGGGTGCTTTCTTCACTAGACCATGATTTCTACCTTGCTCTGCGCTGACAATGTGTTACTATTGGCATCATCTTCGGGAGGTGTATAGAGACATTTAGATGCTTTGGCATTTATTTGTCATCTTTGATAGCTGAAGTTCAACCTAGTTAAAACCAGGGTGGCGATCTTCAATGGGTCAGAGAAGGTTCTATTAGACTACCATTTCTTTTTCATAGAAGAGGAGATTTAGATCATCAACACTTATACTTATTTGGGGTATAGTTCTCAAGGCCTCATTTTAGTCTTCAACATGCTTTTCAACCTCATGTAGAAAAAGGTTATGGCTCCCTAGCCACTCTTGAGAGATAGTGTTGTTGGCATTGCTTTTAGGACATCTCGTCCAAGATGTCTCTTATGGATTCCTTTATTCAGCCCATAGTTATAAATGGCTTAGAGGTTTGGGGGCCTTATTTATTGGAGGTTGATTAGGCTTTAGTCAAGAGAGTGCAAATCCTTCTCCTTTGGTACATAACTAGATGCAAGTAGAAAATACCACAACACATCATCATTGCAAGGTTTGGTACCTGACACTCTCGACTTGAGATTGTTTTCCTCCTGGTTTCACTTTTGAACCACATTTCAATTTTCATTAACTGAGTGACATGCCAAGATTTATACTCATAACTGCCCTATCACTCATTGGAGTCCATTGCCATAAGTGGTCTTTGTGATTGTTGAATTTTGTAGCTATGGTCGGTCTCCATAATTAATTTTTTTTAGCCCTCTAAATATATATGAAAAGATAAATATAAATGTGGATTTCAAGTCAGCTTCAAAAGAGGGAAATTCAATTTTTCAAAATAATTTTTTTTTGGCACCAAAAGATCAAGTGGGCTTGCGCCCTTGTCACACCCATTCAGAGTTATCAATTCACTATATAAAGGCATTTCAACTTCCTCATCCAACAACCAATTCATATCACACAAACACAAGATATCTACTGTCTATCTAAGCGAAGGAGAAAGGAAGGAACAATTTGAAGTTTGACCAGATTATGCAAGTGTTGACCGAGCTCTTGTTTTGACTATTTTTGACCTCACACATATGGAGGAGGCCGAAGTTTTCTGGGTAGTTCATTGGGCAGCAGATCGAATTCTCTGTGGTTAAGAGGCTGAAGTCTTCTGGGCAGTAGATCGAATTCTCTGTGGTCAAGTAAGAGGCTGAAATTCGGCCTAGTGGACTAGAATTGACCAAATCCTTTTGCGCAATAGTTTGACCTAGCTTGAAGACAATTTGACCAGGTTTGATTGGGGCTTTCTTGCTAGTCAGTTTGATTTTATTTTGATTGGAACATCAGAGGTATCTCTTGTTGAATTGAATAATTTCATCTAAAAAAGGTTTCGTGGGTTTTCCCTAGAAGAGGGTTTCCCCAGGATAAAATTTGTGTTGTCTTTGTGCATCATTGTCTTATTGCGATCTCTGCTATCCTACTACATTTTATGGTTGAGTATCTGAAGTATAATTGCTTAATGATAAACTAGAAGTGCTAAAGATAATATCAATATCATTAAAAGTAATTATTAGTGTCAGGAACTTGTGCGTGTTCCTATTGTGCTTGAAAAATCAATATGCTATCAGAGCTTTGGTGAAGAAAGGACATTGAGATCACTCCTTGAAAACCCTCTCGCTGAATTAGAAGACTCTCTTTTCAGCAGTATTATCTATGACCTAGAACTCTGAACAGATGGCTCCCTCTTGTAAGGAAGGAAACAAGAAGGTGCAACAAACTTCAAGACATGGAAGACAAGAATTGATCTCATTCTTGAAGAGAATGATATCTTACAATATGTAAAAGGAAAAGTTACTGAAGACGATGAAGGAAAAGTTAAGCACAAAAAGGCTGAAGTCAAGGCAAAGAGGATTCTTATTGAATCCATCAAAGATTAGTTAATTCCATTTGTCTCAGAGGTACAAACTTCAAAGAAAGTGTATGATGCCCTAGTAGGGTTATATACTATCGACAACATTGGTTAGAAAATGTCCTTAAGGAATCAACTTCGTGGCATTCAAATTACTAGAACAAACATTTTGGCCTCCTACTTCATGAGGATAACTCATTTAAGAGATCAACTTCAAACCATTGGGGAAATTATCTCTGGAACTAGGACTAGTGACTACAACTATTAATGGTCTACTTGAATCATGGGACTCATTTTCGTCTAGTATTTTTGGTAGAAATGATATTCTAGATTTTGATGAACTATGGACCTCTTGTACTCAAGAGGAATCTAGACTTATATCAAAGGGAAAAATTTAGAGACCTCAAGATGGTGATTCCCAAGCATTTGTAGCCCAGTCTAAGAATGGTGGAGGAAGAATGATGTTTGGTTTCCAATGAAGAAATACAGCTAGAAGACCTGCCCCTCAAGAAAAGAAAGATATGTCCAATTGGAGTCAAGTGAAAATATTCATTTAAATGATGTATTGTATGTACCTAGTTTGAAAAAGGATTTGATTTCTACCTAAAGTGATTGGCATTAGAGAAGGAGGCCTGTATAGACTCTTGGAATGACCAGCTCAAGCATTAGTACATAATAACATTGATTTGTGTGAATTATGGCATAGAAGATTTGCTCACATACACAACAAATATTTGCCAACATTAAAGAAGATGGTTACAGGTATTCCAAAACTCTAGATAGAACATGAAGGAGTATGCAAAGGTTGTGCACTTGGCAAGAATGTGAAGGGATCCTCTCCAAGTAGTGATAGTAAGTCCAAGGGAATCTTGGATCTAATACGTCCAAATGTATGTGGACCTATGACAACATCATCTTTGGGTGGCTTCCTATACTACGTGACTTTTATTGATGACTTCTCACGAAAGACATGGGTTTATTTCATGAAGGCCAAGGTGTTGAAAAATGTAACTAGTATTGGTCTTCATAATTATATTTGAGTCATGATGTAATGTATTTGTCAAAAGAAAGAAAATAAAATTTATTGCAAAAGAAAATTTATTTATAAGCATGGGTTTCATGCTTCATTTATTTTATTTCTAGGTCAAAAGCTCCCATTGAGTGTTTCTAGGGTTTATGTCATTAGTCACAATCCTTGTCATTATGGTCTAGACCCTTCTTGGGATTTGTATGTAAAGAAATAAATTTATTTTTGAGTCAAAATTATATTTTGCGCCTCCTCCACCAAGTCGGCCTGCCCTCCAATCAAGTCAACCTCATTGAAGGAATTCGACTTCACAGAAAGACTATAAAAGCAGTGTCACTCGACTTATTTTGAGCATCCATCCAATCAACAAGTTCGATTTGCAATTTGAAGTGAAGAAAGAAGTGTGAATTACCTAGAAAAGAAGTGCGAAGAAGAAGGAGATACTTGTCAAAGCAAAAGGAAGCCGAAATTCTCTCTTTTCTGCCATACATGCGAGTTTCTAGGTTGAGGGCCGAAGTTACAGGTCTGCAGTAGGGAAGAAATTTTGTTGTAGGAAGATGAAGTTGTCTGGGTTTGTTGCAGTGTTGGAGAAGGCTAACTCTTGTTCACTAGAAGCTAATCTTGATCATCTTGGAAGAATCATCTTGGGACATTGACTTGGTGGATTGGAGGAGGTCTTTGTCTTGGTCATCTCATTTGATTTGGTTTTATAGAAAAGAAAATAATTTTCAGGTTTTCCCCTAGAAAAGGTGTATTAGCCCTTGTTGAGAGCCTAAATACTGTTTCTTTGTTGTGTTGGTCTTCATGTATGTATGTTTTGGTAGCTGCTTGATGATAAGAAGATAAAAGAAGATAATAAGAATTGAAAGATAATCACAAGTAACTATCAAGAGAAGGAAGTCTTTTTGCCTTTTTGATTTTCTAACATCGTACTAGAGCTAAGGTGAAGAAGAAGGAAAAAGGAAACTTAAAGATCAATAGCTCTCATCATATTAAGGAAGGATTCAATAAAAGTTTGCAAGTAACATCATAAGACGAAGGGAAGTCCATTTGATAGAAGAAAGAAAGTCTTGAAAGATAATTGAAGGCTATAAAGATATCTAGTTTTCATCAAGTACCTCATCAATGAAATCTGAGAACAAGATTCAAGGACACTCTAACTTTAGCGCATGGAAGACAAGGATGGACCTCATCCTTGCAAAGAATAAAGTATTGAATTTTGTACTAGGAAAGGTGAAGGAACCCTTCGATGATGCTGGAAAGGAGAAGTACAAAGAAACTGATATTCTTGCCATGAACTTAATAGTGGATGGAGTCAAAGACAACTTGATTCCCTACATATCCACACTAGATTTTTCGATAAAAATGTATGATGCTCTCTTCAAATTTTTTACAATCAAGAATATTTGGCAAGTGGCAAGTCTCAAGAATGAATTCTGAACAATCAAAATGACAAAGGATGATACAGTGTTGTAACGACCACAAGTCATATATGTAGCGGAAATATTTAAAATACTTCGAAGACTAAGACATCCATTGTAGGATAGTAATAGTAAATTGTATATTGTATAAAAGAATTGATGTAGGATGTTACAAATGAGAATGAGGGTCTTGTATATGTAGCCAGGTAAATACCCTTTCACTAATGGTTATGTCCTTAGTGACATACATTTTCTCTTTTACATTATTTGTGTTTATTTTTATATAGATTTAGTTTGTTACATTGCCTTCCCCTTCGAAAAGCTTTGTCCTCAAAGCTTATTGATGAAGGATCGATTCTCTTCTGTTGATCGGAATATCTTCTTATTTCTGAGCTTTTATCTTTGTAAGTTTGTAGATACAAGATGATATGATGTTCTTGTTGGACACCTAATCCTCTAAGGGTTGTGGTGTGGAAGATAAACAGTCAAAGGAGTCCTAGAGACGTTGGAAGGTGAATCGAATGGTCACTCCAATGTATTGTAAATGTATATCTCTATCAATGGAAATGCAATTTCATTGTTTTATCATTCATGTTTCTTCACATTCCATGTGCGTCTAACATGGTATCAGAGCCGAGCCATTCCTGCCCTGCTCCAATCTGAGTTCTATCATTTGCTCAGCTTGTTGGATCTATCATTTCTGCTTGAGCATTTTCACTTTCCTGGCTACCTAACGCCCTTGACAACTTGAAACATTGAAGGTTGGCCGTTGCATCCAAAACAATTTGAACTACCCCACTCTTTGACAATCTACATGGAGAATGAAATGTCTGTGCAATGAGCACGAAAACTGAGCGGTATGTCTATGAGTGTTGCTTTTATATTTTAATGTTACATGATGGTGTTATGACCTACTATGGTTTTTAATATAACGCATCGTATCGTACCACTGTTGGAGCTCCCGTGAAGAACGAACTTGCGACTTTCAATGTGGTGGTGCTGCCCAGACTTGCACTCTCCCTGCTCACATTCCACAATCCACTTGGTTAACATGAAGCTCCCGGTCCACTGGTTTCTCGTGGCTTCCAATCATAATGCTTTATTGCTTCTGTTTACCTGAATGCTCATTGTGTTTTAGCGTTGAATGGTATACGCTGGTTGTGTTTTAGTGTTGAATGTTTCATACCATAACTGTGGTGACCACAGTTGAACGCTATGGTTACATTGCACGCTCCCAATCCCACCGCCTCCTACTTTGAATGCTATTACCCACATCCGTACTCCACGCTGGTCCATACTCCACAGTGATACCGCTGTGTTTACTGTATATACAAATGCTGGTTTACAAAAACACCTCCATACAACTGTGTTTTATGCTCTGTTGCATATAGTTCATACCACGCTGTCTGTGGCCCTATAGTCTCTGCAATCCGTTGCCATATGCGTTTAATGCCACCAATTTTCGTTTTAATTATCGTCACCACTATATAACGCATGCAATACCATGCATAGTCTCTTGGAATTCTTGTGCTCTGAGCAACCTGTGAGTATTACATAGACCATTTTTCTCTATACGTGTCGTACCACATGTTAAAATGGGAGGCATCTGGTTTAGGAATGGAGCAGAGTCTTTGATCGATCAAGTGTCTGGTTCTGCAGTGGGCAACCATTAATTGATGGCATCACAAGCAAAGTAATTACGTGCATACGCGTAAGCCTAAGATTTTTCAGTTGATCAGTCAAGCTTTATTGGATCACTGGACCACTTTTGCCAATGAAATCAACAAGTGTCTGGTTTTTGAATGGGGCCAGATTCCTTAATTGATGGCATCACAAGAAAAGTAATTAAATTCATCCATAAGGCTAAGATTCTTCAGTTGATCAATTGAACTTTGTTGAACTGCTTTGTCCAGCTAAATCACTGTCATTCTCCACTGCCATGGTGTGGCTGCACTCATTCTATTTATTCTCTGAGCTTCAAATATAATAAGAGCCACCTCACAAAATTTCAGAGTCTTGGTACAATTTGCTCACATTCACTTCTGGGGTATATTTTGTTAAACAAACTGCATTAGTCCTTGAAGATCTCAAGTTTGGTGTTGTTTCTGTATATGGTTTCTATAAGAATTCTTCATTAAAAGAGAGTATTTGGAACCATTTATCTGCAGTCCCTTTGCTAAAATTCCATGTTAGTTTTGTTTTCTGAGTTGGGTCTTCCATAATTTGAGTAGTAGGGCTTGTCCTTTGGGAATTCTGTAGTTGGATGTTCTAAAAAAAATGGTCATCATTTTCAAAAATTGCAGTCACCATCAAAGTCTCGCTCATGTTTTGGGCACATAGAGCTTGCTTTTTTGGAGTTTCCCTTGAGGCAGTATAGCAAGCTTAAGCATCCAAGTTTTTTTAATCTCCTTCTTTTGCTAAGTTTGAGTTGTTAATAAAATGGCTCAGATTGACCCCTTGTTAGAGTTATTAAGAACTCTAATCATGTCTACTGCTGAAAGCACAGTTAAAGTCAGCAAGGACACTCTCATAGATATTCAGACCTGCCTATACAATGCACAAGAAAATATAGAATTGTTGTAGCTCGAATCACAGCTTCAACAAGATGAGTTACAACAGAAAACACATCCTTCTGAACTTGTTTTTGTTCAAAACAATCCTCTGTTCAAGGATAATCAACAACCAGCAAGTGATGAAATTAGTAAGATTGAGGTTGATTCACATTTAGTGCCTAGTGCAAGAGCAAAGTTTCATGCAGAAGCAGAAACTCACCATACGCTTCCCAAGCTCATCATCAGACCTTGGGAAGAACTTGTCAAC
Source organism: Pinus taeda (assembly GCA_000404065.3). Classification (NCBI taxonomy): domain Eukaryota; kingdom Viridiplantae; phylum Streptophyta; class Pinopsida; order Pinales; family Pinaceae; genus Pinus; species Pinus taeda. The sequence goes on from APFE030112613.1 coordinate 71,816, forward strand.
AACAAGCACATAACAGGTCTTGGATATGACAAGGAGGTGTCCTTTCATATTCCAGACTATTCCAAGCCCATTCAATTTCAAAGTGTTGGGTTTCTTCATGGCGGTTCACCTTCACCTGTTCTAGATTTTGCTCCTCCACATTCACAGCGAAAAGTTAAATTCCAACATTTTGATCAAGTTGGCCATATGAAAGATCGCTGTTTTGATCTTCATCCATGTGAGCACTGTCATAAAACCAAGCATTCTTCAAATAGATGCTTCAAAAAAAAGTTTTCTATAAGAGCAAAGATTCATCTTGGATGGATCACTTCTTGGCAATGGGCTTCAACAACCAAGAAGATATTTCAATCATATGTCAAAATTTCTTCTAGAGAATTGAAAAGTCTTGCAGTGGAGTTTTATCCATCATCTCACCTTCTATCTGACAGGGGGGAAGTGATGGTCATCTACAAGCTTCAAAGCCGCATAAAGCAAGCTTGAGCCACAACCTACCATACCAGATTCAGAGTTGTAGCTAGAGACAAAGATGCCCTTGAGCATGCCTTCAGTTGATGATCAACCTTAAACCATCTATGCGAGGTTGAGACATCTCTTCAAAGAATTGGGAACACTTCCTCTAGCAGAAGACTTCAACTTCTTGCCAGTTTTGGAAGAGTTTCAGGAATTGCATTAATCATTCCAGAGTTGGTGGTCATCCTTAAACCACTGCGGGTCGTAGACCTCCCTGTTTCAGGCTGAAGGTTTCCCTCCCCAAATCATCAGGGACACTTCCTCTAGCAGAAGACTTCATCTTCTTGCCATCTTTGGAAGAGTTTCAGGAACTGCACTAAGCGTTCCAGTGTTGGTGGTCATCCTTAAACCACCCCCTTATACCAAAATTTCAGAGAGCACATTCAGCCTAGTGTTGCCATGCATTTTTGCACATTTTATATTACAACTCTCTTCTTGGACTCATACATACCCCTTCGAATTGAGGGGGGGAATGCTGGACACCTAATCCTATAAAGGTTATGTGTGGAAGATAAACAGTGAAAGGAGTCCAAGAGACGTTGGATGATGAATCCAACGGTCACTCCAATGTATTGTAAATGTATATCTCTATCAATAGAAATGCAATTTCATTGTTTTATCATTCATGTTTCTTCACATTCCATGTGTGTCTAACAATTATGAGGGATAGACATAATTGTCGTATTGAAAACGGATTAGACCATCCTAGATTAATCTCTGGGGAATCTTATGATCCTTGGAGATGTGTGGTGAATAGTTATCGTATGACCGGATTGAGCTCACTTCAATATTATTCGGAACATAAGTTTGTTTATGTTTTGCATGATATAGATTGTAGACTGATTAAGGTGTCTACTCTTGTGATTGATAAGGAATTTTTCTTGTTTGAGCTTCCTTAAACGTTTTTATGGAAGTTTCCTGATTTCCTTCAGGCATTGTTGTTGTTGACTTGACTACTGAATCCTCATTTGGGGTGTCCATCGTCTGAACTGCAACCTCTGAGTACGTCTTTACTTCAGTAGGGTTTGGATTCGCCTGAACTGCAAGATTAGTGGTATTGATGTTTGTTTCTCCAGTTTGGACTTCTACATTTGGAGATTTTGATGCTTCCTTTGCGGTAAGTTCTTTGTATCTATTATTCAATGGTTTCTTATCTGTCTTAAGTTTTTTAATTTGGTTAAGAAGATTTTGGTTATGTTTTTTTAGACGTAAAAGTTCTTTTTCTGAATGGTTGATCTTGTCGCTATTATCCTTCTCTTGATCTTTTGATTTTTTTAATTTGTTCTAATAATTTTTTATTAAGGTTCTTTAAGTGTAAGTTTTTTTCTTCCTTCTTTGATAAACTTCGTTGAGCTTCTCTGTTATGAACTTAAAATTCATAACAATTTTAAAATATGAAAACATCATTTAAATAAATACATTAATAGTTGTAATCAATTAATTAATAGATAATTAGCTAAAATGAAGAGATATTAGTCCCCAAAGGACATGTCTCTCTGATTAGGCATGGCCAGTCAACTCCTATTTAAGGGCCACCGCCTCAGCCTTGTAAACATCATTCAATTTTTATCAATATATATATATATATATATATATATATATATATATATATATATATTGCATTAAGAAATTATCTGGTGTTTATATCAGTTTTATAGCTATTAGAAATATATATATATAATATATATATATAGATATATATATATATTATATATATATATATATTTCTAACAGTGGTATTAGAGCCGAAACCGTCTGGTGACGCCTAAGACATCCCGCTGGCCGTCAGGGCTTACGGCCTCCAATCCTCGGCCTGCTTTGTGGTTGTTGCTGCAAGAATTACCGGAAAAATCGAAGTTCCATGTGCTCTGCAGCATGGAAGAAAAGTAACGTGTAGGAATTGGCGTCTGCGTGGGGAGAAATTTCATTGCGGTCAATTGAGCACATGCCGAACAGAACTCGACCACCGGCCCCATCTGCAGGTCCGAGGCTGTGACTGGGCAGGTGTAGGCATATACTCGTGATGGTTGTTGTGACTTCGTTGCACTGTTACACAACGCTGACACGCCGTCTGTCGAACAGCCTCCGCGAACAACATCCACAAACCACCGTGTTGTCGCAGGTTCTACCTGTCGTCGATTGCCATGACCAAGTTGGTGCTGCAGTCATGGTTTGATATTCGAGCAGAGGGTTGAGCTGTGACTCGTCATCGATTGCCATGGCTAAGTGGTGCTGCAGTCGTGGTTTGATATCCACGCAGAGGGTAAGGTCAACCGTCGTGAGACTGCAGAGGGTAGGGTCAACTATCGGAGACTGGGCGACGTGATTGTTTAGCGGGGTGGCGTTAATTTAACTTAATCAAAACAAAATGATGAGCGACAACAATGACGGTATGAAAAAGATCCAAGAGGACATCAACAAGCTAAATAAACGCCTGGATAGCGTCGAGAAGTCAGTTAGTAAGCAGGGTTAGATGGCTAACGATCTCTTACTTAAAAAACTTAATGAACCGGCGCTTCGGAGAGACCAATCCACCTTCAGCTACATAGAGTCCCAAGACTCCGGAAGGGGAGACTTCTTTAGAGCATGAGTTACTGAGGCGTGAGAAGCAACACATACTCCAAATTCACTTCGAAGGAAGCCAATTTTATACTCAATCTTCTGGAAGGAACCATCATAAAATCAAAAGTGAATTATTGACGTATGATGGTAAGAACTTTAAAGGCACTGTCGTATGGGTAAATAAGATGGATGCAATTTTCTAGCAAACCCTCCACTCGACGAACAAGAAAGAGTCATGAGTGCCTCCAACTACTTAGAAGTAGAAGCGTACGAATGGTTTTTGTGGTGGTCGTTTAAATGCACCGGTTGCTCGTTCAATTGGCAAAACTTTAAAAACGCTTTGTTAAAAAGGTTTCATGACGAGGAGGAGGATGATGTCTACGAGAGATTTGTTCACCTGAAGTAAAAAGGATCAGTGAGTGAATACGCTCATGAATGGGAAGTATTAGCAGTAAGGCTGAGAGGGTTTTCAGATGAGGAGCTACTAAAAATGTATCATTGTGGCCTTAAAGATTACATTCGTGAAGAGTTAAAATTGCATAAACCCAAAACCATTGAGGAGGCCAGACACGCAACCATAATTATCGAGCGGAAATATAAACTTCACAAAGCACCATATGCCAGTAACGACATGACTAACAACTATTCCAAGGGGGAGGCAAGTAAGCCCTTGTCAGGAATACTAGCAAGTACATCCCACCACCATTGCGAAATGAAGGGAAACAACAATCTAATGTCGAAAAGGAAGAGGATGGCAAATGCTGGAAGTGCGGAGACAAGTATTACGCAGGACACAAGTGCACAACACAAAAATTGTACAACTATGAAGCTGAACAAGAAGAGGAATCTTTAGAAGACAACTCTGACGAAGAGGACAATGAAGAAAATGCGAACCCTAGTTCAGAATCAGAAGACGATTTGACACAAATTTCCATAGCAGCCATCACAGATAGCTCAACCACAAACACTAAAGCTTAAAGGTCACATTAAGAAGCAAAGCGTTATCATTCTAGTAGACTCAGGAAGTACGCACAACTTTGTAGATGTCAATGTTGCAAAAACACTGAACATCTTTGCTTGCCTGGTAGCAGACTTAAAGGTTATGGTAGCAGATGAAAAACATATAGATGGAGTGGGCAAGTGCCATAAGGTTAAGTTGCATTTAAGTGACTATGCAATGGAGTCCAGTTTTTATACGATTCCCCTAGGGGGAGTAGATGTTGTTTTGGGTGTACAATGGTTAAGAACACTAGGCACATACTTAGCAAATCACATAAAACAGTTCATTAGATTCAAATGGGATGGAAGGAAATATCAGTTGTTCGGGTTTCAAGCACCACCAACACAAGTCATCTCCGCTCAACAGATGAATAAGCTTATTCGTAAGGGGGCACCAACATTTGTTGCACAATGTCAGCACTTGGAATGATTATCGACAGAAGGGACTCATCAACCATCAGAGATTTCAGCCTTGATCCAAAGATACGAGAAGGTTTTCCAAGATCTACCAATGAAGTTACCACTGGAAAGGCAAATTGAACACATTATTGAAGTCAAACCAGACTCAACTCCAGTTAATGTTAAGCCATATCGTTATCCCCATCACCACAAGATAGAAATAGAACGCTTAATACAAGACCTGTTAAAGCATGGAATTATTACAAAGATTAGAAGTCCATACGCTGCACCTGTAGTACTGGTAAGACATCGAAAAGACAACATTCAGGGCTCATGAAGGGCATTACGAGTTCAAGGTCATGCGATTTGGATTAACAAATGCACCAACCACCTTCCAAGCAACCATGAATGAGCTCTTTCACCCTTATCTTTAGAAGTTTGTATTAGTTTTCTACGATGATAGTCTAGTCTACAGTAAGACGTGGAAAAAACATCTCAAACATCTAGAAGTGTTGTCTGTTTTGGAAAATAACTAGTTTTACGCCAAGCTATCAAAATGTATGTTTGGGCAGAAGGAAGTTGAATACCTAGGACATATTATATCGAGGGAAGGAGTCCAAGTGGATCCCAACAAAATCAAGGCAATCAAAGAATGGCCCAAACCCAAGAACATATCTAAGCTGAGGGGATTTTTAGGTTTAACAGGGTATTACAAAAGATTTATAAAAAACTATGCACATCTAACAACACCCCTGACGAATTTGTTAAAGACAAATGCTTTTAAGTGGGATGACCAAGCAGATAAGTGTTTTGAGAAATTAAAGGAAGTTATGTCAACCACACCAGTGCTAGCAACTCCTGACTTCTCCAAACTGTTTGTAGTCGAATGTGATGCTTCTGGGTTCAGAATTGGAGCTGTATTAATGCAGGACAACCACTCCATAGCATTTGAGACTAGGAAACTTAATAAACGAGAAGGCTTAAAATCAACATACCAAAAGGAGATGCTCGCCATCATACACGCTTTGATGAAGTGGCGCTAATATTTGCTTGGAAGTAAATTTTCAATCCGAATTGACCACAACAGTGTTCAATTCTTACTTTAGCATAAGACATTATCAACAAAACAATAGAAGTGGATGGAGAAGTTGTCAACTTTCGATTTAGAAATATTACACAAGAAGGGAAAGGAGAATGTCGTAGCTGATGCACTCATGTAAAGATGATGATCACACAACATGTGTCGCCATGATAGTTGTTTTGGAATTGTTGGACAAAATGCGAGTTGAATATGTCAAAGATAAGGATTGTGACTCTATGATTAACAATATCATTCAGTATACCAACTTCAAGTGGAAAAATGACATCTTATGGTACAAGGGTAGAATTTACCTAACACCTGCATCCAAATTTAAGATGAAAATACTAAAGGAGTCTCACAATTCACCAACAGCCGGACATGTCAGTTTCTACAAGACTTACTACAACATTCAACCGTCATTCTGTTGGAAGGGTATGAGTAAGGAAATTCAGAAATATGTTGCAGAATGTGATATTTGTCAAAGAAACAAGAGCGAAAATGTTCCAACTCCAGGATTGCTACATCCACTACACATTCCAAATCAGAAGTGGGAGGAGATTTCGATGGATTTTACTGAAGGACTACCTGCATCTGACGGAAAGGATAAAATATTTGTAGTAGTCGACAGGCTCACTAAACATGCCCACTTTATGGCTATTAAAAAGACTGACACAACTAAACAAATCGTTGATATGTTTTGTAAAAATATTTACAAACTACACGGGTTTTCTAAGGTCATAGTCATCGATAGGGATGTAAGGTTTAAAGGAAATTTTTGGAAGGAATTCTGCCATCAAGCAGGAATATCCCTCAATATGTGTTCGGTCTATCACCCCCAAACATATGGGCAAACTGAAATCGTTAATAAATGCTTGGAAACATATCTTCGTTGTTTCGTTAGAGATAAACAAAATAGATGGACACAACGGCTACACCTGGCAGAATGGTGGTATAATACTGCGTACCACACGTCAACTGAGATAACACCCTTCCAAGCCTTATATGGTTACGAGCCACCCAGGTGGAAGGGCTTTGCATTCCTTGATTCTAGGGTACTAGTAGTTAAAGACCACCTAGGAGAAAGTCAAAGGATCATCAGCTTACTAAAAGAAAATCTAACCATGACTCGTAATAGAATGAAACAACAAGCCGACCAACACTGTTCTGAAAGAGAGTTTGAGGAGGGAGATTGGGTCTTTGTTAGACTCCAACCTTATAAGCAACTATCACTAAAACAACAAGGGAAGAATAAATTGTCACCTAAATATTATGGATTGTACCAGATAATAAAAAAGATAAGTAGTGTAGCTTATGGGTTAAAGTTATCGGACAACTGTCGAATCCATAATACCTTTCACATATCAAGTCTCAAAAGAGTATTAGGGAAAAACCAAATAGCACAAATAGAAATACTAAAGACCAATGAAGAAGGAAGAATAGTCTTTAGACCTGAAGGTATACTCACTACCCGAGAAAAGGTTTTATGATCCAAGACAATAAAGGAACGCCTCATCAAATGGAAGAGGTTATCAGAGAATGATTCATCTTGGGAATCAGAACTTTACTTGCATCAACACCCAGGTCTACCTATGCTTTGAGGACAAGCATCTTAAGGGGAAGACAATGTTATGAACTTAAAATTCATAACAATTAATTAGAATATCAAAACATTAAAATATTATTTAAATAAATACATTATTAGTTGTAATCAATTAATTAATAGATAGTTAGCTAAAATGAAGAGACATCAGTCCCCAAAGGACATGTCTCTCTGATTAGGCATGGCTAGTCAACTCCTATTTAAGTAGCACCGCCTCAGCCTTGTAAACATCATCATTCAATATATATATATATATATATATATATGTACATGCATATTACATTCATAAATTATCTGGTGTTTTCTTATTAGTTTAATAGCAATTAGAAATATATATATTTCTAACATTCTCGTAAAAGCTTTCTTTTTCTTGTTCTAACTTTTGCTTCTTAGTTTTAAACTTTGGACTTGTGCAAGTAGTTTCTGGATATGACCTTTTAAATGAGAATTTTCGTTGCTTTATTTGATATGGCATCCTCAAACTCTTTTTGCTTATTCGATATTGAGTTTTGATTCCTTTGAGATATTAATTTCGTAACATCTTTAAAGTCTTCTGACGAGGACATTATCGATTTTGACTTCATTGTCATGTCTCGAAATGTGATCATCCTTCCGTTATAAGAAAACATCAACATTTTTTTCTCTATGTTTAATATGAACGCACCCAATTCTCTAAACCAAGGTTGAACAAAAATTATGTCAACCTCCATGTCACACACTTTTACAACACAAAATTGGGATATGCACTCACAATGATGTATTGTTATCTGTAAATCATTAATTTTATATTTTTTTCCATTCTGTTGTTTCGCCTACATTGGCATCTGAAATTAATAGTCGATTCGTTAGATTAATATTTATGTAATTTTCGTCGTTACTTGGACTAATAACAATATTAACTTTTGTCTCTTGAATAGTCCCTCTTAATGTAATTAACTTGTGATGTGTGATTAAAACACCTTTATAGGAAAATCATCCTTCTTTCATCATTTTAGAATTAGGCTGCATTCGCTTTTTTCTTCAAAAATGGACTTCTTTAAAATAAGTGCCCTTTTATTTGATAAACTTGAACATCTTTATAAATTCCTTTAACTTTTATTTTCCTCAATTATATACTTTTTCCCACTTTAAAATAAGTTAATATAGCTCCACTATTTAAATACACTGCACCTTATATTTATTATAATCCTTTTAAAAAGTACTATTCTTTTGTTATAACTTGTTATCCTTATGTCTCTTTATAGTTCTAGATTTAAACCTTCCATAATAATACCCGCTTTCTACTTATATATATTTTCAATAATTTTATGACTTGAAATTTTCTTTAAAACACCCCTTTATAATATAAAATTTCTCTTTACATATCTTTTATTTATAAGATTTTCTTTTTCTTTTTGAAAAGTTATAACCCTAGTGAAACGTGGCTATTCACCTCTTTGGGGTATAATATTATGTGCCTTTGACTCGGTTAATTTTCTTTACGTGAAAAGTAAAACTTATCATTCACATAAAAAGTTTTTGTATTCCTTTTGTTTTTCTTTTACCTTGAAAATACCATGGGTCATTACCACAGGTTGCTAAAACCACTAGCTTGTAAACCACTTAATGATGAATCAAGATAATATTATCTACTCTTCCTTCTCTTACGTATAGTTTTAAATATATTTGGAAAGATTCCCTGTTAACTTTATCATGCACTTTTTATCAATAATATACAACCCTTTATATATATGAATGTTCTCCAAAATTTACATTTGAACTATATTTTTAAATATATATATTTTTTTAATCTTTATATGTACTTTTTTCTTTGACTATCTTATTTTTTTCTTCATTTTTTGTTTGTTTGTTTAATGGCCAAAGCCTTGAATGACGAAACAAAGAAACTCCAACTTTGTGTAGCGAAACACTTCAATTGTGACGACAACAAGGTTGACGAAGATTTAATGGACAAAGGCCAGATCAGATTGATTCTCTTCAGCGATTGAGCGTTCAGAGGATCGAACAACTCTGATACCAATGTAATAACCAAAAGTCCTATACGCAACGAAAATATTTAAAGTACTTCGAAGACTAAGACATCCATTGTAGGATAGTAATAGTAAATTGTATATTGTATAAAAGAATTGATGTAGGATGATACAAATGAGAATGAGGATCCTATATATATATAGCCAATTAAGTACCCTTTCACTAACAGTGATGTCCCTAGGGATATACCTTTTCATTAATTGTTAACTAATTAATCATTAATCTTATTTGTTGTCTTTTACATTATTTGTGTGTATTTTTATATAAATTTAGTTTGTTACAAGTGTCTTCCTATTTTGTAAGAATTGCACATATAAAAGATGAGTTGCAAGTAAATGATGAGATAGTCCCTGATAAAGAACTTATGATTGTTGCTCTTTTAGGACTACCAAAGTCTTGGAATGTCTTTGCAACTCAAATTAATAATTGGAAGAATTATCCATCTTTCGAAGAAATGTGGTCTGCATGTATACAAGAAGAAGCTTGTCTTTCTTTAGTAGAGGGCAAAGACGAAAATGAAGAAAATGTTGCGAATGCCTACTCTACTCGTGTCAAGAAGAAAGGAGGAAATGAGATGTTTATTGGGCCAAAGAAAAATCATGGGAAGATTGATCTATCTAAAATAGAAGGCTATCATTGCTATAAGATGGGACAATATAAGAATCAATGCCCTGATAATCCTAAGAACAAGAAGAGTGAAATGGACCAAGCTATAGTTGCTAATTATGATAATCCTTCCAAGAAATCTAAAGCAGAGGATTCTAAAGTCAAAGACTTATTCTATGAAGTCTCATAGAATAAGTCTTTGACTTTAGAATCCTCTGTCTCATAGATGCTTTATCTATAGTACAAGTTATTGTTTTAATTTTTGTAAAATCAATCTTTCTTTTTGATTTCTAGTGTTCATAGATGTAATATGTTGCTTGATTTGTTTTGATGAGTTGAAGGAATCCCTCACAAGACTAGATTGATGTAAGATCAAGAGGGAGCTTCCCACCATTTTATAAAAAGATAAGTATTATGTTCTTCATTGCTTTTCTTTGTTGACTTCCTCTATTTGTCTAGTTTCTTTTTGTGCTTGTTTATAATACTTTCTCGTGTTCTCCTTAGAGGGAAAGTTTGTAAGTATACTCTGAACGAATGCTTGCAATAAGGATTATGGCCAGATTCTAAGAGAGACTTCAAATAAGAAGGAAGAAGCTTTGTTGCAGAGGAAGCCCTTCTATAAGGAAACCCTACAAGGTTTGTAAAAGGAGCAATTAAAGGTATGCTTAAAATTACAAAATTTGTTGTAGATATTCCTCATATAAAAAGGTACAATAATTTTGTCTTTCTTTATATTACTAACTCTCTCATGTCTAGGGTTTTAAATCATAAATATTCTTATTTGTTAGGGTGATTAATCTTTAAATTAAATCAACCTTTGTCATACTCTTTTTTTTGTTCACTTTGGTAAAACCCTAACCTTTAGGGTTCACTATAAAACCCTAGCCTTTTGATGCTTAAGGTTTGTTGATGTTAACAATGAAATCCTAACCTTTTAGTGTTTGTTGATGACATCTAGAACATATGAGGAAACCCTAGCTATTTAGGGTTTGATGAATTAGGGTTTATGACAAAACCCTTGTAATAATTGATTTGAGATCCTAGGAATGAAACCCTAGGTGTATATGCTTCCATATGATTGAAACCCTATCTTAGTACAATTGTATATCTAATATTAAAGTTTTTGATGATTATATCTAAGGTTTATGACAAAACCCTAGTAGAGATTGATATAAGATTCTAGAAACTCTAGATGTAAAAATGGTTTTGCTTTGATTGACTTGATTTGATTATTGATATCTAAGATTTAGTTTTGATGATGGTATCTAGGGTTTGTGACAAAACCCTAGCAAAGCTTGTTGTAAAAATCTAGGACATGAAGGATGTAACCCTTGTTGATTGTAAACCTAACTAGTTTTAGGTTTTGGATATCTAAAGTTTGATTTCTTAACACTAGATGCTCCTATTGTAATAACATGCTAACCATATATTGATAAAATTAACTTCATGCTTTTGTATATATATGTTTGTGCTTGATTTCAAAGATGTTGAAGATGTGTACCTACCTCATATTTGATGATGATGATAAATGTTGAGCATGATAGAAAAAAGGGAGCTATAAGAGTCTTGATGGCATTAATGTTTACAATGCTGAATTAATAGATGACCTTGTTGCCATGTGAAGATAGAAGATTGAAGTTCTTCGATGATATGATGACGCTAAAGAAGGAGCATGTGTGTCTGAATTGGTGATAAATTTGTCCCATAATAGAGAAGAAGCTTGGATAAAGAAAGTGTATATCTCCTCAGTTAAGAGGGAGGACATATTGTGACAACTATAGTGAAGACCATGAAGAATGAATGAGGATTGGAGAATTGCCAAAGCACTACAAATGGTTATTCGTGATTAATAAAGTTATGTTCGTGATTGATGAAGTTGTGGACAAAAATTGGAAAGTGCTGAGATTGAAGTTTGGTGCTGTTGGAGAATAGTTGAAGACCTCGAAGTTGTTGTGCTAGCATACACGAACATATATATTGGAAGTTTGATACTAGTTGGGGTCGTGAAGCTATAGTACGTGCCAACAAATGAACAAATAGCTGATGTGTTGACAAAATCTCTTCCCAACAAGAAGTTAGGTTATTTTAGGAGCATGCTCGGATTGGTGGATATCTCTAGTTTTGTTAAGAGGGAGAGATGAGTACCATAAAACTGCCTGTATGATGGTACTTTGAAGGACACCTTGGCTTGGTTAATATTGAGATCTCAGTTGATGTCTAGATCCCATGAGGGAGGGTATCGTGTGGAGCTCTAGTTTAGTGTTGATACTTGGATCCCTATAAGGGTTGGTGTGAGGACATGGAGGCCTAGATGGTATCTATATCCTGTTGGATTTGTTGGAAAAACTAAGAGGAGGGGTGAATCAATATTTCTTAGCAATTAGCACTTTATTAAATTTTTTTCATAACATTAGTTAATTTTCTGTTATTATAATTATTCAGTAAAAGCAGTAAACAACAATGCAAAAGATAGAGATAGTAAGCACAAGATTTTTAGGTGGAGAATCCTCTCCATGTCAAAAACCACTTAATGCTTTTCCAGAGTTCTAGGAAGTTGTAGCTTTCTTTTTAGTTGGGGCTTGAGATTAAAGAACTTATTAGAGAAGTGTTTAGTGGTTTTGGCCCTAGAGGGGGTTTTCCACCAAAAAATCTTGTGCTTACTGTCTCTATATTTTGCATTGTTGTTTACTTCTTTTATTGAATAATTATAATAACTGAAGATTAACTAATGCTCTAAAAAAGATTAATAAAGTGCTAATTGCTAAGGAATATTGATTCCCCCCCCTCCCCCCCCCCCCCCAAAGTGTTTCGAACAATTGGTATCAGAGCCTGGTTCCTTCAGTAACAATTTAGCAACTGGAAGGAGATCATGGAGTACACCAAGAATAGAGTCCCTCTATTTAATGGAGATAACTATGGAATTTGGAGCGGAAGGATGCAGGTTCATTTACTTGTGAAGGATATGAAATTTGGGAAATAGTGGAGCAGGGCTACAAAGCAACAACAAATCAACAAGGTAAGAAAAACACCGAAAATGATGCCAAAGAAAGGATCTTATGTGGACTTACTCAAATTCCTTGGACTTACTCAAATTGTCTATGTTAAAGTATTGGGTTGTAAAACAATGAAGGAATGATGGGACAAGCTTCAAAACATATATGTAGGAGACTCGAAGGTCAAGGAAGCAAAACTTCAAATTTATAGAGCTCAATTTGAACAACTAAGGATGCAAGAAGATGAGAAAATTGAGACTTACTTTCAAAATGTAGATGAAAATGCATTGGAAGGATTAAGAGAACTAGTTGACAAAAAGGTCATCATTTAGAAAGTCCTCAAAACTCTTCCAGCAAGATTTAATCCTAAGGTTTCCATCTTAGAAGATAGATCATATCTAAGCAGCTTGAGTATGGATGAACTATATGGGATACTTATAGCATATGAAATGAGGATTGAAGAGGAAAATGGTTCATCTAATATAGAAACTGCATTTTCAGCATCCAAGAAGACTGGGAAGGGAAAACAAGTATCTAAACCAAGATCTAGTAATTGCAAAGAAGAGGAAGAAGAAGAGGAATTTTCAAATGAAGAATTTGCCTACCTTACGAGGAAGATGAAAATAGGAACAGGTAAGTACAAAGGAAAACTTCTGTTAGCATGTTTTGATTGTGTTGAGATTGGTCATTTTACAATTAAGTGTCCTCATAAGAATGAAACATATACAAAAGGAAAGAAGGGTCGAAATTTCAACAAGCAAGGGTTTAAGAAAAGCTTCTTCTCCAAGGAAGATGGCTCCTCATCTGAAGAAGAGAGTGACAATGTTGAAGAAAACAAAGAAAGAGTATTATTTATGGCTAAGCACAAAAAGAAGGAAGCACCTAATGAAGAAGGAGATGAAGAAGAAGAAATGATTGAAATCGAATTTCAAAATGAAGTTGTCAGAGTTATTAAAGAACTCAAAACAGAAATGAAAAATTTCAATTCTCTGGAAGTTGAATTGAAGGAAGTAAAAGAACACACCAAGAACCTTAGCAAAAGGAATGAAGAAGAAATCACCAGTCTTAGAGTACAATTAGCAGAAGCCAAACAAATTGAAGAATCACTCAAGAATGAGTTAAAAGAAAGCAACAAGGCAAATAAAGAAATAGAACTCAAAATAGTTTCTCTACAAAAGGATGCAAAAAGGGGAAATGTCCAGCAAAACCTTGCAAGTAGTGCTAGAGCATTGGATGAGTTCATGAGCATTCAAATGCCAAATCAAAATAAAGAACAAAAGAATATTAAAAATGACACAACTCCAAGAAGTAATCAAGAGATAGGAAGCAATAGAAAATACCATTTAGACAAGATAACTCATTCAAGTACACAAATTCGTTTAATGGTTATTGTTTTTCATGTTCTAACTTTGGACATATGGGTAGGGATTGTCAAAACAGGTACAATTATCAAAGATATTATCAATGGAATAAAAACCTTAGAAGCAGGTATCCTAGAAGTAGGTTTGCAGGATCACAAGACAGGTTTCACGACGACTTTGACGGTAGAAAGTTTATGTTAAGTTATGGTATGTTCTATGCTTATAACAGTTTACTTCTTTTTCTTATTATATTCCACAGATTAGCAATCACATGTACATAAAGTAAAGTGCAGATAGAACATTAAACAATCGACAGAAAACAAGCCAAGACAAGAGATACAAGATGTGGCGGCTAGCCAAGGACAAACCCCACAATGTGTGGGGAAACCCTTTGATCAAATTTTCTTTTATTTTCAATAATTCAGCAGAGAGAAATAGTACAATAAATCTGATTTTATATCAATAGTAGCAAACCCTAGATCAGCAACATCAACATTAGCGGCTTCATCATCAGATGAAGAGATCTTCTAGTCCACGCTGGCAGTTGCAACTTCAGTTTCGGCAACTTCCGACTTCAAACTAGGGCAGTCGATATCTTGCAAACCGTTCGTCGGATTGACTTGATTCCACCACCAAAAGTTGCGGCTTTCAGAGGAGGTTTAGGTGAACCTACACCACAGTTCAGATGAGGAGATCTTCTAGTTCACGCAGGTCAATCTTAACTTTTGCAGTTGCAGCTTCAGTTCGACGGCTTCTGGCTTCACATGTGTGAGAGAGAGACCCTTTTCTGTGCAGTAGAGAAGAGACTCTTTTCTGCGTAGTAGAGAGAGAGAGATGTGATGAGATGAGTGAGTCCAAATGAGGAAAAGTCCTCCTGTATTTATACACAAACATTGGTGTTTGAATAGATGTGACTGTTGGGCTTCTGAGCCTACATGAGTTGTAGGTCGGCTTGATAATAATTCCATAATCAAAATAAATTCATATTTCCATGAATAATTATTGGAATCGGATGATCTTTATATCAATCCTACACCTCTTGACGAGAGGAATCTAATGAAAATATTATCAGCCATGAATAAGATGACCCACATGAAGTTTTGCCCTGGTTTCCAATTCTAACACTCCCTCTCAACTAGGGAGAACTTCATTTGCAATCTATCTATCGGTCGTTACTATTCATCCATCAAATGCATTGCCTTGTATAGCCTGACCCTTGCCCTGCTCTGCTCTATTATGCCTGTTTTGCTTTGTCTTGTTCTGCCTTGTACTGATCTATACTCTTTTGCTCTGTTTTGCTTTGCTCTTGCATTGTTCTGTTCTGCTCTGCTTTTGTCCGAATTATGAAGAAGAAGAAATGATCGAGGATGTATCATACTGACTCAAATTCAGTCTCAGAGTATGTACCACTGGTCCCAGACCAGTCTCAACCAACCTGAAATCAGCGTCATAGTGAGTACAACTCCACTGGTCTCAGACCAGTATCATCCTCCACTGACTCAAGGTCAGTCTCAGAGTGCGTACCACTGGTCCCAGACCAGTCTCAATCGACCTAAAGTCAGCTTCATAGTAGGTACCACTCCTACCACTAGTCCCAGACTAGTATCGCAGTCTTAGAGAGTGTACCATTGTTCCTAGACCAGTCTCAACCGACCCAAAGTCAGCGTCATAGTATGTACCACTCTCACTAGTCCTAGACCAATATTGCACTGACACGAAGTCAGTCTCAGAGTATGTACCACTGGTCCCAGACCAGTCTCAACCGACCCGAAGTCAGTGTCATAGTATGGTACAACTCCTACCATTGGTCCCAGACCAGTATCATTGATCTCAAATCAATGGAGGTCATCCTAGCGTAGGGAGTACATTAGATACAACGATGCATCCATCGGTACTACTATGGTCCCTAACTTCATTTCCCTACTCATTGATCAAATGAGAGGTACTTCCCATGAGTCCCAGACTGCATGGGTAGGATGCCTCGACAGGAGAAATAATCAATCCTATCCTCACAGGAGAACACATCAATCCTGCATCAATCAGAGAGTGTACTACTGGTCCCAGACCAGTCTCAACCGACCCGAAGTCAACGTCATAGTATGTACCACTCTCACTGGTCCCAGACCAGTACTGCACTGACACGAAGTTAGTCTTGGAGTATGTACCACTGGTCCCAGACCAGTCTCAACCGACCCGAAGTCAGCGTCATAGTATGGTACAACTCCTACTACAATCGTCATGGAGAACACATCAATCCAGGCTGCCATGGAGAACACATCAATCCAGGCCTCACAGGAGAACACATCAATCCAGTGCACAACAACCACGGGAGGGTGAGTCACCCAGTGGTCATATGTTGCTCCAGTAGGAACCGCAAGCCCTCAGAGCTCCCAAAGCTCAATGTATGCAACATGCAGGACCCTTGTACAAGGGTTTCTTGGCAACTCCAAGTCGTTTGGGAAAATCATAGATTAGATCTTTCCTCGGGGCTTTAACAAGGTGTATCAACCTGTACATCATCTTAATGTGAGAACTTACCATATCCCAGATGATGTATATCTGCTGGAGCAATCGACGAATACGGGATACCTCAATAATCGAATCCCACCTCTGGTTGTTACAGAGAATCACAGTGGTATCCAATGTAAATCCAAACAGCTCACTGAAGAGCTTTTGCAACCAGACTGCCTCACACGAGGTTATGCTAGCAACAATATATCTTGCTTCGGCGACGCTCAAAGCCACTGACTTCTGCTTCCTGCTCATCCAGGATATCGAAGCAGATCCCAAGGTGAAACAACACCCGGAAGTGCTCTTATGGTCAACCACATTGCCTTCCCAATCAACATCAGTATATCTCACATCTCCGACAGTGTATCTTAACCCATTGTGCCACAAAGATATCTCAGAATATTCTTGGCATCAATCCAGTGAGGCTCAACCAAATATGAGCTCACAATTCTAACTGCAAAACATATGTTCGGATGGAGGTTCACCAAGAACATCAATGCGAATGAGTTTATGAAACTCAGAGGCATTTACCAAATCTGGTCCGACATCACTACCATATAACTTCTAAAAGTTAAGATCCTCAAGGTAGTCACAGGCTTGCAATCCATCATACCAAATCTTTCCAATATCTTTACCACATATTTTCCTTGAGATAGGAAAATTTCCCTTGGCTTCTACCATACTTCAAGTCCTTGGTCCTTTATTTCAAGTTTAGAAGCCAGCTCCCTCTTACGTTTGTGAGTGAGAGGGTTTGCACCTGTTAGAAAGAGGTCATCCACATACAACACCAGTATGAGAGGCTTGTCATGTTCAACCTTAAAGTAAAGGTTAGGATCAGCTTCATTCCTAGTGAATCCCAGCTTCATCAAGTAGCTATCGATCCTCTCATGCTCGGGGTGCTTGCTTCAACCCATAGAGAGCCTTCTTCAACCTGCATACATGAGATTTTCAATCATAAATCTCAAATCCTTCAGGTTGCTCCACATAGACCTCTTCTTTGATAGAACCATGCAAGAACGCGGTCTTAACATCCATCTGATGTAGGTTCCATCCTTGTGAAGCGGCAAGGCTATGATCGCGCGGATGGTCGTATATCTGGCAATAGGTGCAAATATCACATCATAGCCTATACCTTCCTTCTGGGAGAAACCACGAGCAACAAAATGAGCCTTATACTTTTCCGTACTTCCATCTGCTGCATGCTTTATCTAGTAAAGCCATTTGGAAGTAACAACTGTCTTGTCCTGGGGTTTGGGAACTACTTCCCAGACATCATTTTTCATGATAGACTCATATTCTTCAGTCAGAGCATCCTTCCATACTTAATGCTTGACGACATCTGAGAATGATGAAGGCTCATTTTGTATGATCATGCTCATGATGGTCAGGTATCCCTGATACCTGTTAGGTTTCTTACTTTGACGGAAGGTTCCTCACGGTGCAACATGTCCTTCAGCATCATCAAGTATCCCCCTAAGCCAAGAAGGCCTCTTCCTAGAAGAGGAACGCTCATGTGGATGAGAATCAATCAGATCCATGGGTTCTTCTACATCAGGCATTGATTCATCATCCTTTTCTTTCGGTTCCCTGGTGTCAGCTTCTTGAGAGCTCCTCAAAGTTGGAAGATTGTTCACCTTGCTGAGAGCCATATCTTCGTCAAAGGTGACATCATGACTAATCACAACTTCCCTTTGACCGGCGGTGAACATTTCTTTAGGAGTCTTGGAACCCAATGCTTGATGAGGGCATCGATTTTGTACATATACGGCGGTGTTTGTAGTTTCAACCCGTAGAAACTTCGGAAGTCTTTGATCATGTAGCATGGCCCAGACAGCTTCCACAATCGTGCGGTTCTTCCTTCCTGCCACACCATTCTGCGCAGGAGTATGTGGTGTAGTAGTCTCCCTCTTAATGCCAACCTTAGGTATGCTTGAGTGAACCAACTATAATATATCGGAGGTCTTGCTTTGGCTTGAGGGGAATGGTCCCTTTTTGAGCTTTCCTTCGGCACATTTTGGACATACACCTTCTTTCTCTACTCGGAATTTGGGAATCCCTGTCACCATTTGTCTTACATTGAGTATAGCTTGATAATGAAGGGGGGCAAACCTCCGATGCCAAAGTTCGGACTGAAGAGATGTGTCATAAGACATGACACCTAGCGGACTTCCATCGACCTGATATAATGAATCAACACTAAACCCAAGTGTAAAGGCATCTTTAACATTATTTTTCCATATACGTACCTTGCCATCGCTGAAGGTTACCTTGTAGCCTTTGTCTTCCATTGTCGAGATGGACACTAGGTTCTTTTTGAGGTCAGGTGCATTTAATACATACTGGAATTTCTAGCCTTCCTGAATGGTTGTCCTCTTCCTCGATTCCCAGCGCTCCTCTTACCTTTGCTATTGAATTTGTCATTCCTTTGATTGCCATCAGAGGGATTTTGATCATCGTCCCAGTGTGAGTCCTTTCTAACAGGGCACTCCCTTGCATAGTGACCTATTTTATCGCAGAGGTAACATCGTCATTTTCTTCTAGACTTAGGTCCAGCCTTTCCTTTTGATTTAGTCCCGGAATTATTTCTTTTCTTAGCATGAGAAGAAAAGGCAGTAGGAGGACCTTTAGGCATGGGCATTTCTTGCTCTTCTTCCCTTGTTTCTTCTTGAATGCATCTAGCCATTAATTCCTCGAAACCAGGAATTACATTATAGTTCAGAAGAGTAGTCCTGAACACGTACCATTCAGATGGTAGTCCTCCAAGAGTCGTGAGTGCCATTTCCTTGTTAGTAATAGCCTCCCCAATAGATAGGAGATCGTTCTTGATCTTGGTTATTCTTAAGAAGTATGCTTTCATACTCTCATCTTTACCCTTCTTGATTTCACTTAGTTTATTTCTAAGAAAGAAAACTTGATTTGCATCATTAACTTTAAATAGACTCACCAGTCTATCGTAGATTTCCTTGGAGGTGTCCAGTTCACAGATGTAGGCCACCAAGTGCTTGTCGATAGAGTCCCGGATGATCTTCTATTTTGACTTCTTTGGTTTTCCATTTGTTCCATGCAACAGCGGATGCATTTGATGGAGGCTCAACAATATTGCCTCTTACATGGTCCAACACTCCTGGATCTTCTAGGGTTAGATCGATAGACATCTTCCATCTGTGATAGTCATCTTTCTTATGAAGCTTGCCTTCGACAGAGTGTTGAGAACCCCATAGTTCTTTTAGGATAGCCTCGCCAATCTTCTCTTCGGTGATTGCTCTTGCTCTTGCTCGGCTTTGTCTTCACCTCAGCTCTGATACCATATTAGGTTATGGTATGTTCTATGCTTATAATAGTTTACTTCTTTTTCTTATTATATTCCACAGATTAGCAATCACATGTACATAAAGTAAAGTGCAGATAGAACATTAAACAATCGACAGAAAACAAGCCAAGACAAGAGACACAAGATGTGGCGGCTAGCCAGGGAGAAATCCCACAATGTGTGGGGAAACCCTTTGATCAAATCTTCTTTTATCTTCAATAATTCAGCAGAGAGAAATAGTACAATAAATCTGATTTATATCAACAGTAGCAAACCCTAGATTAGCAACATCAACGACTTCATCATCAAACTAGGGCAGACAATATCTCACAAACCGACTGTCGGAGTGGCATGATTCCACCACCAAAAGTTGCGGCTTCCAGAGGAGGTTCAGATGAACCTACAACACAATTTAGATGAAGAGATCTTCTAGTCCATGCAGGTCAATCTTTACTTCTGCAGTTGCAGCTTCAGTTTCGGCAGCTTCCAGCTTCAAACTAGGGTAGTCGATATTTTGCGAACCGTCCGTTGGATTGACTTTCAGAGGAGCTTCAGATGAACCTACAATGCAGTTCAGATGAGGAGATCTTCTAGTCCACACAGGCAATCTTTACTTCTGCAGTTGCAGCATCAGTTTCGGCAGCTTCTGGCTTCACATGTGTGAGAGAGAGACCCTTTTCTGCGCAGTAGAGAAGAGACTCTTTTCTGCGTAGTAGAGAGAGAGAGATGTGATGAGATGAGTGAGTCCAAATGAGGAAAAGTCCTCCTGTATTTATACACAACGTTGGTGTTTGAAACTTTGAATAAATGCGACTGTTGGGCTTCTGAGCCTACATAAGTTGTAGGTTGGCTTGATAATAATTCCATAATCAAAATAAATTCGTATTTCCATGAATACTTATCGGAATCGGATGATCTTTATACCAATCCTACACCTCTCGACGAGAGGAATCTAATAAAAATATTATCAGCCATGAATAAGATGACCCACATGAAATTTTGCCCTGGTTGCCAATTTTAACAGTTTACATCATATGC
This sequence comes from Pinus taeda, assembly GCA_000404065.3. Classification (NCBI taxonomy): domain Eukaryota; kingdom Viridiplantae; phylum Streptophyta; class Pinopsida; order Pinales; family Pinaceae; genus Pinus; species Pinus taeda. The sequence continues at coordinate 92,817 of APFE030112613.1, forward strand.
TCCATTATTCAGGGCCAGCATTGAATGCTACAAATGCCATAAGTATGGGAAAATAACTTGAGTTTGTAGGTACAAGATGGAATCCTCCATGAATAACAACCCTAACATAAGGTATAGGGAAGGACAAAAGATGCAAGAAGATCAAGAAAATGAAAAAGTTTCAACAGTAATGCTTTCAGGCTTTGTAAAGGCAACAAATATTGAGGTGGCAACAAGTACATTAGACCATGAAAAGGTTCAGGATAATCCAACCGAAGAGTTGGGTGGTACATTATTTTGAAGAATCCAACATGATGACTCCCTGAATATTGAAGAGTGGGAGTCGAAGCAACAACAATGGCATATTTGAAGATCAATCATTCGCTGGTTGATAGATGACAACCATAAAGGAATATTGTGGACAGTTTCAGTCGTAGGTCAAGTTAATTCATATTGACATATAGAATCAACAGTAACAGTTCATGTGAAGCATAGTATGTCAAGCAAGCATTAAGAAAAAGCATTTCGAAGTTGACAAGTTGCAAGCAAAGTATGGATGATTTATTTATGGATACAGACCAAATGTGATGCAGGCAGTCAGACAGGTAGCCCGATTCCAAGCAACACCAAAAGAATCTCATGTCATTGTAGTAAAAATGATCTTCCGATATCTCAAGGGAACCACAGAATATGGACTATGGTATCCTAAAGTAAACGAGTTAATTATTACAACATATACAAATATTGATTGAGCAGGAAGTGTTGATGATCGTAAGAGCACCAGTGGAGCAACCTTCTATCTAGGTGGTTGTCTTGTTTCTTGGTTGAGCAAGAAGCAATCTTCAATCTCCTTATCCATAGCAGAAGCATAATACATAGCAGCAACTGCTTGTTGTTCGCAAGTCCTTTAGATGAAACAAACCTTGCAAGATCTTCAGGTAAAGTTTGATGAACCCATTCCAATCTTCTATGATAACACTAATGCCATAGGTATCTCCCAGAATCTTGTGATGCATTAAAAAACAAAACACATTCTGATCAAGTACCACTTTGTTGGAAAACAAGTTGCCGAGAAGAACATCAAAGTTGAATACATTGGGGAAAAAGTACAAATTGCTGGTATCTTTACCAAACCATTGCCACGTGAGACATTTGAGTATCTTCGTCGAAAACTTGGGATTCTCCCAAGTTTTCATTAGACCACTCCATTATCTCGTCAAGTAGATAGGGGGAGTTAAGGCAGGTCATAGATCCATAAGAGAGGCAAGTTGTCAGGTGGAGCTACCCTTTGCCATTGATTTGAAAGGGGGAGAAAAAGCATTAGGAATGATAGAAACATGGTGTCAGGGGGAGTTATGATCACAGGGGGGAGTACTTGTGTTGCCATCAATGCCAAAGGGGGAGATTGTTGATAGGTGGTTGTCATTGATGTCAACCCAAGCAGCACCAGGAGCTACCTCGATCTTTGTTGGCAAATGTGGCATGGAAATTCGTGGTTTCTTGTGCCCTAATCAATTTAGATGAACTCCTCGAAAAGGGCTTTCAGATGATATGTGGTACCCCACACAATTCTTTGTGGTTTGAAAGTTATTGGTATTTTAAGTTGAAGACCCAGCTTTGTGGGCTAAAACCCTAAAGGGTTGTGACATGGCACCTTATCGTTAATTCACCTATGTTGTCAATATATGACAATAATTCTCGCCACAATCTCATTGTGTATAAGTTGAATAATTTCAAGAACGAAAGGAAATAAACTAATCATTGACTTCACAACCAGGTAAGACCATATGCATTAAGCCAATCATTGACTTCAAATTTTAGTGGAGCTTAAGGCAAAGCATTTTAAAAATAAATAAATAAATAAATATTTCAAAATAATTAGAGATCCTAAAGTTTCGTCCAACATTCATTAATGAAGAACTCTCCAAAATGCTATAATGCATTGACATAAGGCTTTCAACATCTAACTTTTCATTATAATGGTTTTCTTAGGGCTTAAATAATATTATTTAGTCTACCTCAGAATCCTCTTCAAACATTCACCTATTGAAACCCCTGCTAATCCTCCAACGGTCAACTTTTGAAACCCTACTCATCTTATCCTAAATGGTCACCAATCACTATAAAAACTACTCTCTATCTCACAAATGAATGCAAGTGCTCAACGTCTAATCAAAAGGAGGTCTCCGCTGAAATTCAGGCTTCATTGAAGATTAATTACAGAGATCCGTGGCAGTGCGAGGAAGGTTTTTTATATCATTGTTTGGATATTGGTTTTTGTTGGCATGTATAAAGATCTAAACTATTGTATGCCTTGACTGAGACCTGTAAAACCTCCTTTTAGGGCACCGCATGCTAGAACAGTTCTGGAGTAGGAGCAATGAAGTAGTTTAGACTCTAGAGGCTAGCGAAGGACTAAAATATGTTGACTTTACCTAATAATCATGGTTTGACCTCTTACCTTGATGAACCAAGACCTGTACGGTTTTTAAAAGACTTTTGTAGGCATCGAGGTGCTTGGAAGGCTACTCAAGTTCTCAATCAATACATGAAGACCTAACCATAGGCTGTAACATTCATTCTAGGGAAGTGAATGGCATTTTAAGGAAACCTTTGTGACATTTGAGTGATATCTGGTGCATAAAGTTTGAAAAGAATCAAGCAACAACCAATGAGGAGCTAGCATCAGTTGGAAGGGCATCTGAGCTCTTAAAGGTATCATCCACAAGCCTGATTTAAGTGCAATGTATATAGAAGGTTTAATCAAGACATAAAATTGTGAGTATTCTTGAAGTGTGAGGTGTAAACAAGTGTATTGTTCAGTCTTCTTTAAGGTTCAGTTCAATAAGGCTAGGGCATTGTATTCTAAGTCTGGTGTATAGTATAGGTCTTGTTGTAATTAAGATTGTGGTATAAAGTCTTGTGCCATATTCTTGTTGCATGCGTATTATCTCTTGTGGGGATATGCATTAGGACTATTGTGTACATAAGCATATGTTTCTAAGGCTCTTGGGTAAGACTTAGGGCATTCCACTATAGTGAGTACTTTATGTTGTCTAACATTTATGATAACTCTGTCACACAACTTACATTAAAGTCTATCATACACTTTGCATTAAAGTCTTTCATACACCTTGCATTAAAGTTTGTCACACACAACTTGCATTAAAGACTGTCACATAATTATGTCAAGGTCTGTTGCATTGATTAGGGTCTATCATAGTTAGTTCTTAATTAAGATTCTTGTGTAGTTTTCTTTGGTTTGTTGTTAGGTCTAGGTAGTGTGTAAAGTATCCTTTAGGTATGTCATAGTTGACAGTCAGTCTAGTCCTTGGTTGATTGTAAAGTTGGTTGACAAGTCAAGAGACATCATAAGGGCAGTACACAAGGCACAAGCTTACTTCAGCTATGTATCATTATCATTTAATTTATAAGCCTTCTATATTTATTGTTTTTGGACTAACAAGTGTATTGCAGGCAGAGGTAAGTTTCATAAGAGGGGTATTTTGTTTTATCTTTGGGTATTGGGTATCGTCTTGGGAACTTTTACTTGCAAGTGGAAGAAGTTCCTAGAGCATAAGGTATTGAAGTGACAACCAAGCAAGTGTTCTCATCACCTCTTGAAGGCATCCTTTCGACAAGTCATATTGCACATTCTATGAAGACAGAGCAACCATCATAGTCACATCATCAACAACTGTCGTATGTATTGAGAAGCATTGTAAAAAGTCAAGTGTCAAATCATTGTAACTAGGCCATTTTGTAAAGAGTCAAGTTGCCTAAGAGTTGTAAAGGGCATTGTTGGGGAGAGTCAGTTCTATTGTCAATGTCTATCAGAATAAGGGTATGGTCCTAGTGTTGCCTGTCATTTATTGAAAATGATTGTAACGTGGATCATTGTCCCTGGTATGGGAGTCCACATATTTTATTTATTTTGTCTCTATAGGGTGGTAGCGTGGTGTTAGGTAGGTGAATGAAGTCACCTTCAGGTTGGGGCCTGTAAACACTTCAGGGTGGTAGGGTGGTGCTAGGGTGAGTTGTGGCTCGCTAGGGTGTTGGGGCATCCTTTCAGCTGACTGTTGATAAAACTAGGGCGTTGGGACATCCTTCCAGTGGGAGTTCGAGAAGAATGCTTTTCTAGAGTTCTAAGAAGTTGTAACTTTCTTTTTAGTTGGGGTTGGAGATTAAAGAACTTATTAGAAAAGCGGTTGGTGGTTTTGACCTGGAGGGGGTTTTCCACCTGAAAATATTGTGCGTACCATCGCTATCTTTTGCATTGTTGTTTACTGCTTTTACTGAATAGCTATAATAACTGAAGATTAACTAATGCTCTGAAAAAGATTAATATCTTTTCGATGAGAATCTATCTAGATTGATTAGGGGACAAGAAACCACGAATTTCCATGCCAAATTTTTCAACAAAGATCGGGGTAGCTCCTGGTGCTGCTTGGGTTGACATCAATGACAACCACCTATCAACATGATTGATACCAGAGCTATCGCTTGATGGTACCTATAGTGGCAGATGCCTATATGACACCTTAGTCCCTGTTGGGAGGATACCTTGGCAGTTAGAGTATCCCCAACATTGTGTATGTTGTTGTAGTCTTCTTAAGAACATTTAAAATTGAGGTCAACCTTGTACTAGTTGAACAATTATGAATAGCTCCCAAGTTAAGAGGGAGTGTTGTGAAATGTAACTAGTATCGACCTTCATAATTATATTTGAGTCATGTTGTAATGCATTTGTCAAAAGTAAGAAAATAAATTTTATTGTAAAAGAAAATTTATTTATAAGCATGGGTTTCATGCTTCATTTGTTTTATTTCTAGGTCAAAATCACCCATTGAGTGCTTTTAGGGTTTATGTCATGAGTCATAGTCCTTATCATTATGGTCTAGACCCTTCTTGGGCTTTGTATGTCAAGAAAAAAATTATTTTTGAGTCAAAATTGTATTTTATGCCTCTTCCACCAAGTCAGCCTGCTCTGCAGTCAAGTTGGCCTCATTGAAGGAATTCGATCTCACAAAAAGACTAAAAGCAGTGCCATTCAACCTATTTTGAGCATCCATCAAATCAACAAGTTTGATCTGCAATTTGAAGTGAAGAAAGAGTGTGAATTACCTAGAAAAGAAGAAGAAACCCTAGTGAAGAAGAAGGAGACTCTTGTCAAAGAAAAAGGAAGCTGAAGTTCTCTCTTTTCTGCTACACGTGCGAGTTTCTGGGCTGTTGCAGGAGGGTCGAAGTTGCAGGTCTGCAATAGGGCCAAAATTTTGTTGCAGGAGGACGAAGTCTGGGTTTGCTGCAATGTTGAAGAAGGCTAAATCTCGTTGACTAAAAGATGATCTTGATCATCTTGGAAGAATCATCTTGGGAGGCTGATTTGGTGGATTAGAGGAGGTCTTTGTCTTGGTCATCTCATTTGATTTGGTTTATAGAAGGGAAGAGAATTTTCAGGTTTTCCCTTAGAAATGGGGTTTTAGCCTTGGCTGAGAGCCTACATCCTGTGTCTTTGTTGTGTTGGTCTTTGTGTACTTATGTTTTGGTAGCTGATTGATGATAAGAAGATAATAAGAATTCAAAGGTAATCACAAGTAGTTATCAAAAGAAGGAAATCTTTCTTCCTTTCTGATTTTCTGACACAAGGATAAGGTCTTCAACAAGTTTAAAGATTTCAAGGCTTATGTAGAAAACTCGATAAGAAGGAAGATCAAGATTATGAGGTCAGATAATGGAGGAGAATACACTTCCAAGGAACTCATTGCCTTTTGCAAGCAAGCTAGAAGTAAGAGGGAGTTGATAATCCCTTACAATACCCAACAAAATGGGGTCGCTGAAAGAAAGAATAGATCCATCATGGAAGCTTCGAAGGTGATGATTCATGACCAAGATTTGCCTATGTTCTTATAGGGAGAAGCATCTATGACAACAATTTATGTTCAAATTAGAAGTCCTCACTGGATATTGTGGGATAAGACTTGTAAAGGAGCGTTCACAAGTGAGAAACTAGAGGTTTGGCTTTTGAGGATCTTTGGTTGTCCAGTTTAAATTCACGTACCAAAGGAACAGAGGACGAAGCTGGAGCCTTATGGAAATAAGGGAATATTTATTGGATACAATGAGTCATCAAAGGCCTACAAACTTTATGTTCGAGGACAACAACATATGGAAGTTAGCTGAGACATTACCTTTGATGAAAATGCAACTTATTGAAAGTCCAAAGAAGCTCATATCGATTCTAATGATGATGAGGAACATCAAGCTTCCAAGAATGTGAGTCCAGGTCCCCCTGTACCTATGAATCACCTTATAGATCATCAAGTAAAGCTAGAAGGGCCCAATGAACTAGTGGGCCCAACTATTATTCCTGAAACTAAGCAGAGGTCGACTTGGCTTCAAAATACATTGAATGAACTTGAGGGACATGCAGCTCTGTTGGTTTGTTGGGGCCTGACCCAGGTTCAGAGTTAATTAGGCAAACAAATCCTTGTACTACTGGCCCTTTCAGCAACAGTCTGTGGAACGCGGACTGAGGTCTCACTTGAAGTAGTATGGGGGGGTGTTGGAACCAGGGTTCCGCACCCTTGAGATGTCTGAGGGGTTGATTTGGTCCAACTACTAGTCCCTGCGCACAGGTTGCTTCGCGCACTTCCCTGGCCTTCGCGCCCTGATAGATTCGCCTTCACACAACCCTAACCAGGGGCTATGGGGCTTCCGCGCTGTTGGAGTAGCATTTTGCACTATTTCCCTAAATCACACTCGAGATCTTACTTACCTTCTTACACTAGTTAGTTATCTTCGTGTAAGTAGAAGCCTTGTGTTATATTTATTTATACAACACATACATATAAGTTTGCGCAGCAAATAAACAGTAAACTTGCAAATTATACCCAATAATACATAAAGAAAGAAAAGATACATAGAAATATGGTAAACTTCTCTTTATTAATTCTTCCCATGGTTACAGACTCGACCTGCCCTGCGCACTCAGCTGCATACTACTAGGCCTCTGCGCACACAGCTGCAGAGCCTTGTCCTACTCTACGACCCAAGACATACTTTACACTTCGACTCAAGCTCTTAGACTCATCATGCTTCTTTTTTATTCCTTGATTCAATATCTTCTACACTTAGAGTAGTCTGGGACTCATGGGAAGTACCTCTCATCTGATCAATGAGCAGGGAAATGAGGATAGGGACCATAGTAGTACTATCGATGGACGCATCGTTGTATCTATCATACTCCCTATGCTAGGATGACCTCCATTGGTCTGGGATCAGTATGAGTGGTTTGAGACACTCTCTTGTGACATTGATCTGGGATCAATGAAACTGATCTGGGATCAGTATGAGTGGTTTGAGACACTCTCTTGAGACATTGATCTGGGATCAATGAAACTGATTTGGGATCAGTATGAGTGGTTTGAGACACTCTCTTGTGATATTGATCAGGGATCAATAAAACTAACTTCGGGTCAATAAGAGTGATGTGACACACTCTCTTCAGATGAAATTGACTTCGGGTCAGTAGAGAATGGTATGAGACATTCTCGATCAATTCTTCTTCTTCATGGTTTAGCAGAGCACAACTCAGCAGATCAAAGCAGAGCAGAGCTGAGCAGATCTGAGCAGAGCAGAGCAGTGCAGGCACTGATGGCAAAGATAGTACAGTTGGACATATGGATCAACAGATGGAGTTCTCTCTAGTTGAGAGGGAGTGTTAAAATTGGCAACTAGGGCCAAACTCCATGTGGGTCATCTTATTTATGGAAGTTGATATTTTTCTTGGATCCCTCTCATCGAGAGGTGTAGGATTGATCTAAAGATCATCCGATTCCGATAAGTATTCATGGAGTTATGAATTTATTTGCGTTATAAGACAATTCATCAAGGTTGGCCAACAACCAAATAAACCCCACATGTGCTCAACGTTTTAGTATAAATAGAGGTGGCCTTCAAGTCATTTCAACACACCTTGGATCTCTTCCTCTCTCTACTTGTCTTTGGGTTTTAGTAGGATGAGAGATCCTAAGGAATAACGTTGCCTTGATCCAGAGGGTAGAAAGCCGGAACTGCCGGAAAAGTTGGAACTGCCGGAAAAGCCGAAACTGCCGGAAAAGCTAGAACTGCCGGAAAAGATGGAAATGCTGGAAAAGCCGGAACTGCCAGAAAAGCCAAAATTGTCAGAAAAGCCGGAACTGCTAGAAAAGCTGGAAATGCTGGAAAAGCCGGAACTGCTGGAAAAGCTGGAAAAGCCGGAAATATCGGAAAAGCCGGAAATGCCGGAAAAGTCAGAATGCCAGAAAAGCCAGAACTGTCGGGAACAATCGGAATTGCCAGGAACAACCGAAACTGCCAGAACTGCCGAAACAGTTGGAGCATCTGTCTCTGAAGGAGAGCAGCATGCAAGGGACAACTAACTAACATTGGAACAGTTGTATGGTACTTAACAACAAATACACTAAGCATGCAATGTTACAGCTAGCATGCAAGGAACAACTAGCATGCAACAACAAGCATGCTAAGGACAACAAGCATGCTAGGGACAACAAGCAAGCAAGGGACAACAAGCAAGCAAGGTGCAACCAACACATAGGTCAGGATGGAAACATGGTGCAACGATGGCACATAATGCAGTACAATGATGGGTACAGTCATGATTAATGAAGCGTGATGAGATGTAGCATAGTGATGATGGGTGCAGCATGGTGCAGTGTGGTGAGGTGCAACATGATGACGAAAGGAAGCACAATGATAGGTGAAGGAGTCACCTTGGAGAATTAAGCAACATGTCTTCAACTGATCTCATGTATCATCTTCTTAGAGATTATCTATGCTCTTATCTAGATAAGTCAAAGTGTTGACTTCTGTTGTAAACGTACTCTCTCTCTCTCTCTCTGCTGAACTATTGAAGAACATATAAGAAGAATTGATCAAGGGTTTCCCCACATTGGGGTTTGTCCCTGGCTAGCGCCACATCTTGTGTCCTCTTGTCTTGGCTTGTCTTTTGCAATTTATGTTTATGTTCTATCTGCAATTTACTTTAATGCTGATGTGATTGCTAATCTGGAAAAGATATTGAGCTAACTGTGAAAATTGAAATAAATTGCTCTAAGCATAGAACATACCTCAATTTAACACCATGCATATTGTGCTTATTAGAGTAAAAGGAACTCTCTTTGAACATCCCAACCAAGCTATAAACTGCCCATCATTAAATGGGGGATCATATCATTATTATTATTTGATAAATCAATAAAGCTTGTTAAACAAGTTGTATCAAAGCAAGACTGAAAAAGGAAAATATGGGGGCTTGGAAAAACAAAGGTGAGGGAAGGTAACTCAAGCAGCTAAGTGCTCCCTCTACAAAGGCACTCATGGACAATGGTTTGCATAACCTAGTATAAGACTATGACACCTTTCATGAATTAAACCCCAAGTCATAATACCTAATACTTGCACTTATCATTTGAAAGGATTGGCTTAGGAATTGTTCCTCCCATTAGGGTTGGAAGTACTTAATAAGGTCATGTGATAACCCTGCCATACCTAAGTGTGGTAACTTGTGCACAATCATAAGTTGTAGGACATTTGAAGATGATACTTGTGAGAAGTACTTTAATGGATTTGTCATTGAATATGGTCCACCTTGATGCTTTTATGGTTCTTATGCACACGATGTTGAATTCACTTGATTCCTTGAGTATCTGTTAGGTGATTCTTATAGGTTCAGCTAGGTTCCCTTGAGGGGTGAGATGATACTTCTCTAGCACTTTGTAGAGGATATACAACCACATTCTTTAATGACACATAACAGTTGATGATGGACTTTGGAGCCCCTTTCAGGAGTGTTGTCCTTGATGAGGACTTAGCATAGATGATGTGACCCTCCTCCAGTCGCAGGACTTGGGACATTGACCTTTGATGTTAGGACATTGACTCGAATGACAAGACACCCTTACGATGTCATTGTACCTTCTTGATGGTGATTGGTGGTGTTGATCACTTGGGACTTGTAGGAGGGGTAGATTCACTTTCTACCTTGATGAGATGATGCCCTAGCTTGATGATGTCATCCTAGCAACTCATTTGATGATGACATGAGCTTTGGAGGATGGCGTGGGCTTAAGATCCTACTTTGTTGTTGTGGCACACCATTTGGAATGAGAAGCATGACTTATGGGATAAGATACATCCCTTGAGCTATTCATTGCACCTTTTCATGGAGAAACATCCCTTTTGAATTATGATGTCACCTATTGAGGACTCTACACTCACATGTGTTGGTTCATTGTGTTGAGTATTCACTGCTAGTAGAATTAGGGTTTGATTTCTCTTTCTTGATAATTACTTGTGAATTATGTTGGCTTCGTTTACTTCTTTATTATATTATCTTTCATCAGGAAATTACCAAATCATGTGTGTATGAAGATCACAAGAACAACATACACAAGATGTAGGCACTCAGCCAGGGCAAAACCACTATCTAGGGGAAAACCTAGTCAAATTTCTTCCTTTAGTAGTTAAGATGAGATGATCCAAGACTCTTCGACCTAAACACAAACTTCCTCCAACAACCAAATCAACCCTTCCTTCTAGCAACTTCGATCTTGATCTTTGACCCTACAGTACTAGAACTCTAACCCAGCAAATCCAAAACTTCGACCTTCCTAGCAGCAGAACTTTGACCCAGCAAATCCAGCACTTCGACCTTCCTAGCAATAGATCTTTGACCCAACAACAACCTAGTAACTTCGCATAAAAGAGAGAGAGATAGCCCAGAAACTTCGTCTTGTTCTTCTTCTACAATCCTTCCTTCTTCTCCTTAAACTTCACACTTTTATGCAATTCCTTCTAGTGTATTGAACTTGTTGAGTTGATGAGCAAATAGATCAAATTGCACTTGTACATATAGTCTCTTATGTGGGTCAAATTGTCCTCTTGTAGGCTGACTTCATCAATTTGCATAAAAGAGAGAGAGAGATAGCCCAAAAACTTCGTCTTGTTCTTCTTTTGCAATCCTTCCTTCTTCTCCTTGAACTTCGCACCTTTTTGCACTTCCTTCTGGTGTATCGAACTTGTTGAGTTGATGAGTATAATGTTCCAAACTAGGGAAAATAGTGCTATGCAAAGCAGGCAATAAAAATCACACCATAAAATTATATCAGACCCTTAGACCACAAAATTGGCAACCAAATTGCGCTGTCTACTCATTTTATTGAATTGGAAGAGTTGTACGACAAGGTGCTAGAATGTGTGCACCTGGGCTTGCTCTAGGCAAGCTAGCAAAAGCCCAAATTGAACAATGGAACACCCTCCTCAAATCTGCTAGTAATCCGGCCCAAGAGTTGCGATATGACTACCTAGAAAGGTGCTGCTACTTGAAATGATCCGCTATTAGAGCTTTCCCTGTTGCTCTTAAAATTTTGGGAAATTTATCCCAGCGTCTACGCAAGAAACCCAAAATAACCCATGGCCAAATTGACCAAATGTTGACCTCGGAATTTTGGCCCAAATTTCCCTTAGCTCCTTTAACTGCTGGCTAAGTTGGGACCCCTGTTTGACCTCTCAGATTTGCCCAAAAAGTTCTATAAAACTAGGAGTGTGATCCTTGCCTAAATCACAGAAAATCCCAGAAAGGGTTTCCCTTGGTTCCAACCTTCAAAAATTGACCCTTTATAGCTTGGCCCTCCTCCAATTTCGAGTTTTGTTGCTGTGATTGATCCTGTCAATCTCTGCTCTCCAAACTCCAACAATCCTCCTCAAATGGCCCTCCAAATAATCTCCCAGCACCCCAACTCCAAACTCAACCGGATGGTGCTGCCCCAAAGAGTCTTACTCCAATGACTGCACAGTCATGGAGGAGATGATGCAGTCCTGCGTGTGATGAAATGAGAGCTGCGTGTAGGATGGCCCTCTTGTCTGTAGCTGCCCTCTATACTCCTGAAAATGATGAAAGGATGCTCTTGTCTCCCCAACTTCCCAGAGTGCCTCACGCCATGACTATGCAATCCCCACGCTGTTGTAAATCCCCCTACTGCTAGTACTCGACTTACAGTTGATGTAACTCATCTCCTTGCTGTTGCTACGAACTGAGATGAAGAAGAACTCCCTTCTAGGGCTGACACTCGAAATTCACCGAAGCAAGGGTTGAGATCTCCGCTCGGAGACACTCGTGTGCTAAACAACACAGTAACCCGATTAAGCAGCTCGAGCAACTAAGATTGAGTTCAATATGTCAAAAGATAAGATGCCGAAATGAGGAGAGTTGCCTTCCTTATATAGATTTCATGGAGCACTTTCCCTCCATCGTTGGTCCCTCACTTAACCATTGATTTTCCCTCCATGCAAATCAAACTAGGGAATCGTATTCTTCTAGTGTGGGTGCCCCCCACGTACAAATTAACCACATCGAAATAACTTCGACTAAGTCTAGCCTCCTAGTAAAATCGAATGGGCCCCACCACCTCCAAAATCGGCCCCAAAATGTAGAAATTAATCTTGTTCCAAAATAATTTAGAGAGGGACATTACAATGAGCAAATAGATCAAACTGCTCTTGTACATATAGTCTCTTTTCTGGGTCAAATTGTCCTCTTGTAGGCCGACTTCATCAGGCAAGGGTCGACTTGGTGTGTAGGTGACAAATTACATATTTGACTCAATAATAATTCTTTTTACATGATTCAAAAGCCTAAGAAAGGTATCATTAAATGGACAATAACTCTAATGACTCAATATAAAACCTAGACGTCCTCAATGGGGACTTTGACCTATAAAATGATGACCCAAGCATGAAACCCATGCTTTAATAATAATAATAATAAATTTTTCTTTTACATTCTTCGATGAATACATTTCGTAATGACTCAAACATAAATATGAAGACTGAACCTAGTTACATTCTTCAACACATTGAGGCTTATTTTTGTGTTATTTTATTGATTTAGCTATCTTTGGGGTTGGCTTGATGACCCATCCACCTTGTATCACGAATTTAATAATTTTTAGGGCTTTTTAGTCTAATTTGAAGGAAATCTACTTGGTTAACCTCATATCAATAAGGGAGTCGATTTCCTCTTGGATCATTGTCACATTTGGAACATGACAACTCTTTATTAGTGGTCTTTTTCTCTAATGCGCAATGGAGGACTAGTAGAGCAACTTTTGTGGGTGGATCTTGTGATGTGATGTGGTCTTGTTTAATGGATGCTTATGGTGGATCTTGGACATTCTATTGTGAAGTAAGTTAATTTATTTGCTTTATCTTGGTATTGTGTTCCGTGGGATTAAGGTTCTTGTGCTAAATTAGTTTATATGGTATTTTCTTTGTTGTCTATTGTTGAACTAAATCCTTCTTTCAAGTATTTTGAGGAATAGAGATAGGTTTTTCTTTCCCTTATCTAAAAAATTGAGAACCTAAATTACAAACCCTACGGTATGTAGTTTATCTTCCCTAATTTTTTCTATATTTAGAATCTGTTGCCCCTAATTTTGTTTGAATTTAGAATCACTCCAAGTAAACCCTAGAATTTTTTGTATCTTAGACTCCATATGCCCTAGATTGAGAAGACACTAGTCTATCTCATTTGTGGCATTCTTTTAAAATATAAGTCATTTTGTTTTGTTTTATGGTAAATTAGGGTTCAATTGTAGCAAAATCTTGTGTTTTAGGCATTTAATGACTTGTTAATGTATGTCGTAGGGTTACGTCTTGTTTAAAAGTGCATTATGGAAGTTAATTTAAAGTTTTTCATGCATTTTTAGCCATTTTCTAGGGTTGACATCAAACTTTATTTAGCCATTATGAAATTTAGCAATTCTGTAAGGATACGTTATAACCGTGGAATTTTTTGTTTCATAATTTACTGTATATGGTTCTTGCACCTCAAAATAGAATGTTATTTTAACCTCAGAAATGTTTAGTAAGATGGGCGTGGAAACTGCTTGCATTGAAACATCTAAATATACAAAATTGTTGCTAAAAATAGAATTGTAGGTATTTAATTTACAAACTTATTATAGACAGTCAATTAAATGACAGGTTACGGAACATGCACACAATAAAGCAACTTTAAATAAAATGTGATTTGGCACTTGATTGTTTACATATTTACGCTATAGACATTCAGATTCTGATTTGTATTTGATATGATTAAAAATAAAGTATTGAAAATATGTAGTTTGAAAAAAATATGGGAGTATATATAACAACTAAGATAGACAAAAAAGATTATTAAGAAACTTCAGAAAGTAAAAGAATACAAAATCTAGATAATTAAACTGAAATAGAAACCATTCATTGCAAGTTGAAAGTAAGATCATTAACAATTTATTAACCACATGGGACAGAGCGAATCTGATTCTTCTCACTCACATGGGAGGGAGCATGTGATGGTTTGTGCTTCATCTTAAGATCATGAACATGTCATTAAAGGGGTAATATTTCCTGCATTAGCTGTAATATTCCTACTAGGAAATTAACAGTAATAATCAAGCAAAATCACAACATGCAACACAAAATCCAAACATGCAATTAGACAACCACAAATTTCCCAAAATCTGCTCTAAGCTGAGCCATTTTATTATCAAATCAAGGGGAGTACAATATATGTGTTCAACATAACCATGGTGGACAGGAGATATGAAAGATAATCCTTGAATCCATTATTATTTACAATGATACATATTTATAATACATTGAAGTGATCCTTGGTTTCATATTCCAAGTGGTCTCTTGGACTCCCTTTGACTATTCAGCTTCAACACCAACCCTTAGAGGATTAGGTGTCCAACATCCCCACCCTTAATCCAAAGGGGTATGTGTGAGTCCAAGAAGAGAGCTGTAATACAAAATGTGCAAAATGCATGGCAACACTAGGCTGAATGTGCTCTCTGGAATGTCGGCATAAGGTGGTGGTTTAAGGATGACCACCAACATTGGAACGGTTAATGCAGTGCCCAAAACTCTTCCAAATCTGGCATGAAGCTAAAGTCTTCTGCTAGAGGAAGTGCTCCAAATGTTTTGAATAGGGAGGTCTCACCCCGTATAGATGGTTTAAGGCTGACCACCAACCAAAGGCATGCTCAGGGGCATCTTTGTCTCTGGCTACAACTTTGAATCTTGTATGGCAAATTGTGGCTCAGGCTCGCTTGATTGGGCTTTGAAGCTTGTATATGACCATCACTTCCCCCCTGTCAGATCAAGGTGAGAAGATGGAGAAAACTCAACTGCAAGACTGTTCAATACTCTAGAAGAAATTCTGACAGATGACTTAAATATCTTTTTGGTTGTTGAAGCCCATTGCCAAGAAGTAATCCATCCAAGGTGAATCTTTGTTCTTGCAGGTGGTTTGTTTCTGAAGCATCTGTTTGAATGATGAGTGGTTTTATGACAATGCTCACATGGATAAGATCAAAACAATGATCTTTCAGATGGCCAACTCGGTCACAATGTTGGCATTTAACATTCTGTTGTTGCTACTGTGGAAAAGGAGGATCTGGAATAACTGAAGATGATTTGTTGTGAATAAATCCAACACTTTGAAACTGGATGCGCTTTGAGTAATCTGAAATATGAAAGGGCACATCCTTGCCATATCCAAGACCAATTCTATGCTTGTTATGGACAAGCTCTTCCCAAGGTCTGATGATTGACTTGGGAAGTGTATGCTGAATCTTGGCTTCTGCATTCAAACCTGCGCTTGTATTGGGTTCATTGATCTGAACAATTTCTCGTTGTTGATTACAACAAACTTTGGACTAAAAAAAGGATTATTCAGAACAAAAACAAGTTCGAAATCATGACTACGTTGTTGTAGCTCCTCTTGCTGTAGCAGAGATTCAAGCTGCAAAAAATTCTATCTTGTAGCTCCTCTTGCTGTAGCAGAGATTCAAGCTGCAAAAAATATATATTTTCTTATGCATGTTGTAAACAACTATGAATATCACTGATAAAATCCTTTGTTGATTTTGACTGTATTATCCATAGTAGGGAGTATCAAATTGTTTAGTAACTCTATTACTCCAACAATTGGAGCCATTTTTCAAACAATTCAAGCTCAACAATTAATAAAACAAGTTGCAAAATACACTGAGTGGCTAGTAAATGCGCAAATATTGAGTGATCTTTGTCGTTTCTCTCTGCTAATTTTCTGGAACTAGTATGTAGCTAAGAGCATAGTAAAATGGCAAGTAAATGCTGCAATATTCATTTACTTTCTACCAATAGCAATTTGGTACATGTTATATTCGAATTTTTGACACCCCTATATGACCTCTGCAGTCTTTTGACTCTGTTATATCCCTCCTTTGTGGTAGTATATGTTGTCAAAGCATTGCATGTGAGTTGCAATTTTAAAAAGGTCATGGAAATGCTAACCACAATAGAAGACTTCACTTGAGAAACTATTTTATGTTGATCAAAGTGGAAGTTGAAGTCAAAAGTCCCCCATTTACTAATACTCACACTCATGAAACAAAGAATTACAAGAAAAGTGGAATCATAATTGTGCCATCACAAAAATGGAAGCGGCGTTGAGTGAGGGATTTATTTGATTAGGGATTCCGCCAAAGTATTCACTTATTTTATTTTATTTTATTTTCTGGGAGACCTAGGTCTCAAAAGGCAATTATTAACAATGCATATGTTACGAATAAAATATATATAAATAATATAAATATAAGTAATGAGGATAATTGTAATAATGACTAGTTATTTAATAATTAGGTTGAAAGGGCATGTCTAAATGGGACATGACTTTCCATGAAGAGGCACCTGCCTAATATATAAGCAGGTCCCTCACTCTCATTGTATCATCATCTTATTCATACATTTAATATATAATATTTGTATCTTCAATGGATATCTTCATATTCCAAGTCTTCTGGAGTATTTAATTCGAAGAACGAACTTTGTTCTCTTCATTTTGGTATCACAGCAGTTCGGTCCTCTAGGTTGCTTAACCGCTGCATAGAGCCACCTTCTCCGATCAAGGTCCTTGACCATGAAACTTGTCAACATTGTTGCCGTTGAAGCGTTTCGCTACAAAAAATTGGAGTTTTCCATATTGCCACTTAGGCCTTTGGTCGTGTGAAAAAAAAATTAGAGGCAAAAAATTCGAAAAAAATTATTAAAATTTAAAAGTTAAAAAGAATTCAACAAAAAAAAAGTAATATATATATATATATATATATATATATATATTATATATATATATTATATATAGATTAGAAAAATAAAAATTAATAATAAAAATAAATTGTATTAAAATATATATATCAAAGCACCTTATATAAATCAACCAAAAATATATATCAAAAGGGATATACCCTGCATAGCAGCTGCCAAGGTTGTCGACTAGTGGCCATAAGCCACCATCGTTGTTGCCATTGTTTCCGATCAAGCCACAACGGGCCAACAACACGTTGTTGCTAATAAATATGCAACCAACCATTAATCCATCGAACGTCCTGATCCTTCCATTTACCCTCGTCCTCCCTTTCGCTCTACAATATTGTGCCACTACTAGCGTTGTCTACTAAGTTCTTGCCCTACATCACCGCTAGCTCTAGCACACTGATGTTGCCAACCAACGTTATCGACCATCACTCTCTCCACGGCCAACGCCCTTCTAAAGTCGTGTTCATTGACATTATTTAAGAGCTCGAAACATTGCACCCCACCCGCCCATTATGCCCACATCATTTGGTTATATTATATAGTAATAACAAAAAATATATATAAACCTTCGCTATTACCAAATCATGCACCTTGACTCTTTGGGTGGATTAAGAGCAAAGGGAAAAGATTTAAGTTTTCTTGAACATATAAATTATAAATTTAAACTATATATAATTATTCATTGGAAAAAGGTGTACATATAAGAAGGGTCGATTTGGTCTAGTTATTATTGATAATTGTTTTGCGCTTTAAAAAACATATATTATATATATCTTAGAAAATCTAAGTAAAAAGAAAAAATGAAAAAAGAAAAAAAAGGGTATTCAAAGGCAACAACAAAAAAGAAGTAAATAAATATTCATAAAGTCAAGTAAAATAAATTTAAGTCGAAAGGTTCATAATTAAAAAGAGGAAGGTATATATATATATATGAAGGATATTTTATAAAGAATTAAAATGGCATACAAGGAAAATAATATATAAGGGGTTATAAAGTTTATACATTTGCTAAAGAAAGATAAAGGAGAAATTTTTAAAATTCAATACTAAGGTTTTAAGGAATAATAAGTTTGAAGGTTTATTATCTATCAAAAAATAAAATGGAATCTAATTTGGAATTGAAGGATGGAAGATATCCGAAAACTTCACCTAATTATGCTTCAGCGCTATTTAGAATTAAGGGGTCTATTGCGGTAAAAGATGTCACTATTGCTACCTCACCTGCCTAAGAGTGCGTGTGCCCTTCTGCATTGACCTGCTCCAAGAATGGCTCAAATTCCCCTGTAGAATCTCCTAGAACAACTCCAAAGTGTAGCAATAGCTCCCCTAGGGTGGCACTCGAAGTCCATCGAAGATGGAGGTGAGATCTCCCATCGGAAATCTCGTGTGCTAAAGAACACTGTGTAGACTTGGCTCAACAGCTCAAGCGTACAAGATAGTTCAATTGTCAAATGATCAAAAGCCCCAAAATGATGCATTCTCCTCCTATTTATCACTGAGCTACTTCTCTCTCCCTGTGGGTCCAATACATCGACCCCCTCTTGTCTCTCTCTCTCTCCACTACTACGTGTTGCTTCAAGGGGTGCATATTCCTCTTGGGGTGGCCCCACCATCTATTGAGAAATCTAGGGCAACATTGTTAGGGCTTCTCATTAATTTGATTTCTCTTTTACCTGACAATTTCTTGTGATTAGTTAATTCTTCTTCTTCTTATTCTTTGTTATTACATTATTATCATCAAGACAATTGCCAAAACTTCAAAGACACCAAGAGAACACAAGATATAGGTGCTCAGCTAGGGCAAAACCCCTCGCTTAGGGGAAAACCCATTCAAACTCTTCCACTAGTAGATTCAAATCAGATTGAGGCATTCCTGATCTTTGACCAAATATATACTCGCTGCAACCACCAAGTCAACCCTTAATGCAGGTAGTCGTTTAGATGCTTGTCTTTTTCTTCCCTGCAACTTTTGCAACTCAATCTCTTAGTCTCAACCCCTATAATCAGCGTCAAGATCATATGTGTGACATCAAAATTTTGGTTTTCCATAGTGTTGATTTTGGGTAGCATCGGATGTGCTCTAGCCATGAAATTTGGTGGAGAGGCTAAAGCACATGAGATCTCCAAAACCCATAAATCGTTTAAAGAAATTCCACCCGGATGAAGAGATATTAAAAGAAGTAATATTTTTAATGGGTTCCTAAGGTCTAAACTTAGGGAAATAAAAATATTAATGTGTATTAATATAAAATGGGTGAGAAAGTTCTAAGTGACGAGGATCAAGCTAGTTCTAATCTTAGCCATTGATTAGGGACTTAATCTCGGCCATTGAATCGTCAACAAAAAAGTATAAGAGGAGGTTTGAGGGTTAGTTGGAGACACACCAAGAGAGATCAAGAATTTGATTTTCTGGGATGAGGTTTGATGAGGAAATCAAGTTAGTGATCAGTTGTAGCGAGGGGCATTTCATCAAGGGATTTTCATCCAAGGCTGAAGAATACGTAGCAGAGAGGCAGTGAAGTGTTGGGAGAGACAACGTAGGCCCAAGAAGCGCTGACGCAGAGGCCGAAGGAGGCAGTGCAGAGGGCTGTAGAGGCTAACGCAAAAGCCGTAGAGGCTAACGTAGAGGACGCATAGGGCTTCAGAGGCAGCACTAGGAAGATTCTGTGGGGCAGACTAAGAGTAGATCAGCCGGGAGAGGGTAATGCAGTTCTTGAAGAGTGGCCCAGTTCTTGAGCAGTGCTTGGACCAGCTTTCGCTATCCAGCACAAGGAACAGTCAGAGTCACTGTGGGGTTGATCATCCGGTTGCTGATTTGCCGGAATATCTGTCTCTGGATAGAGGTATTACTGCCAAGGACATTCTCTATTGGGTGAGCCAATTCTGGCACCCTAGTTGTATTCAAGAATCTGCATATTAATAAAACCCTCATATTTGCTGCACTAGTTTTCCCGCATTGGGTTTTTCCGGGGACGATTGTAAAAAAATAACGATGTCCCTTGTGTTATTGTTTCTATTTGCTTCTGTGCATGATCTGTATATCTGTGAAGGCTGCATTTGTGTTTACTTCAATGTTTATGCAATTAAATAACTTGTTAATGTAAAGAACAAGCAGGAAACAGTAAACCAAAAATTGTAGTAGGGGTTTCTGATGTGTTAGATTCAGGAATTTTCACCTGGTATCAGAGCAATTGCAGATCAGAGGCGACAGAAGACACCATCCAAGATAATCTGAGAATTTGCAGCAGAGAAGCGGTTGTCCCGAGATATAGCACTGTTCTAGAGCTGAAGAGGCGAGAGGAGTGACACAGTGCGGAGAGTGTGATACAGAGGCTTACGCAGTGCCTATGTCAGCATTATGAGCCAGGAGAGGAAGACGCAGTAGCTGGGAGGAGCCCACACAGTAGCTGTGTGAGCTATCTAGGCCAGCGCAGAGGTAGAGGGGGGACAATTCAGACCTACGCAGTGCCAAGTCATCTTTCTTAGTCAGGAAGGATTGACGCAGTGGCCAGGAGGAGCTGATTTGCCTCTCATTGTGATTGCGTAGAGCTCAAAGGGCTTTAGATTCTTTAGTTGTCAGGGATAAGGGAGTTGAGCAGATTTTGATATGTGGAGCAGGTGGGACGTTGTTTCTGTGAGTGCAGAACAATGTCTAAGGAGACTGGACCAAGGTAGGGGGAAGCACTACCTTGACAGATTTCTAGCCAAGA
Source organism: Pinus taeda (assembly GCA_000404065.3). Lineage (NCBI taxonomy): Eukaryota > Viridiplantae > Streptophyta > Pinopsida > Pinales > Pinaceae > Pinus > Pinus taeda. The sequence continues at coordinate 113,687 of APFE030112613.1, forward strand.
AATCTAGATCCGGGTTGTAGAGGCAAAGGAGGATTGGAGAGGAGTGATTCGATAGTTGGCCAGAGGATTTCCGAGAGGGAAATCAAAGACTTAGAGGGAGTCTAGAGAAGAGGAGCAGAGATGGCAGTGAACGGATTGAGGGATCAGGACAGATTGGACTGGGCTTCCAATTTTGTCATCTGGAAGGCCAGGATCCTGACAATCCTGGATAAACATCGCATCAAGGACTATGCCTTGAAAACAGTTGTTGTCCCAGTTGACCGTAATGCAAATGAGAAGTATGAGGAGGCCGAGGCAAAGGCGAAATGCATGATTCTAGACGATGTCAAGGATCATGTCATACCACATATTGCTGAGAAGAACACAATAAGGGAGATGTGGCAGATGCTGACCACCTTATACCAGGGCTCTTCCGTGCAGTGGAAGATGTTATTAGAGAATCAACTGAGGTCATATTAGAAGCAGAAAGGAGAGGAGATAGGTTCGTTACTTCTCAGGTTGTAAGGAATTCGTTACTAGCTTACTGACGTAGGGTCTACACCGGATCCAAAGTTTATGGTTAGGACTGATCTGAATGCAGTCTCTGAGGAATGGGAGACGTTTGTCCAACGCATTTTGGGCAGAGTGACTCTCCCCAGTTGGGAGGAGATGTGGGCAGCTCTTCGACAGGAAGAGATCAGGAGGTTGACAAAGGCGGGGAGTAGAGGTAAGGGAGTTCGAATCAAGAAAGAGGAGGAGGATGCAGCTCCAGCATCTGTGGGAGAACAGAGGGTTCAAAAGAGGAAGAAGAAAGATATCTCCAAGGTCAAGTGCTTCAACTGTGGGGAGCTGGGACATTATGCCTCTCAGTGCCCCAGGAAGAAAGGCAAGGGAGAAGCTTTCGACTCAAAGGCTCCTCCAACAAAGGTGGAGAAGGATGTCGAGACTGATGACTATTGTGCGATGAGTGCTCATGCGCCTCTAGAGAAGAGGTGGGGAGACATTGAGTTGTAGTTGAGAGGACTACAGAAGACGGGTAAGATCCTTGAGGTGCCCAAACTCTTGGATCACATCTGGCTACGGGAGCCCTTAACGAAAGTAGCATGATGACAGGTGTCGGGTGGAGCAAGGTGTGATGGAGCAACAATGGCATTGCTAGAGTGTCGAAATTTGAGGTAGCACAGTGGAGGTTGCAACAGTGCGAGAGGCACAAAGGTGTTTGCAGCAGCGCAGTGGCAACAGAGGGAGCATAGGATAGCAGCTGAGGTAGCTTCAACATCACGAGGCTTCCAGACTGACCAGGATGTCAATGTTTGGGTGAAGTCAGTTACTTCTCGGTAACTGAGTTGCAGTGCAACAGTGAGCAGTGGCAGTGATATGGGCAGCATGATGCAACATTTTGAGAGGGAGCTGCAATACAAATGTAGCAGTGGCAGTGGTAGTGTCATGGGAAGCAGTACAGGAAGCAACAATGCAGTGGATGCGGGGCAGCAAGCCAAGCATCAATGCAATGGACTGATGTGGAAGATTAGTGTGATGCTTCTATGATGAAGCATTGTTAGAGCACATTCCTCGCTAAGAGGGAGTGTTGATTTTGGGTAGCATCAGATGTGCTCTAGCCATGAAATTTGGTGGAGAGGCTAAAGCACATGAAATCTCCAAGACCCAGAAATTGTTTGGATAATTTCACCCGGATGAAGAGATATTAAAATAATTAATATTTTTAAAGGGTTCCTAAGTCTAAAGTTAGGAAAATAAAAATATTAATGTGTATTAATATAAAATGGGTGAGAGAGTTCTAAGTGACGAGGATCAAGCTAGTTCTAATCTTAGAAGTTGATTAGGGACTTAATCTCGGCCGTTGAATTGTCAACAGAAAATGTATAAGAGGAGGCTTGAGGGTTTGCTGAGGAAATCGAGTTAGTGATCAGTTACAGCGAGGGGCAGTTCAAAAAGGGATTTTCATCCAAGGCTGAAGAATACGTAGCAAAGAGGCAGTGAAGTGCCGGGAGAGACAGCGCAGGCCCAAGAAGGGCTGACGCAGAGGCCGGAGGAGGCAGTGCATAGGGCTGTAGAGGCTGACGCAGAAGCCGTAGAGGCTGACATAGAGGAAACAGAGGGCTTCAAAGGCAGCACTGGGAAGATTCTGTGGGGCAGACTGAGAGCAGATCAACTGAGAGAGGGTGAAGCAGTTCTTGAAGAGTGACAGAGTTTCAGAGCAGTGCTTGGAGCAGCTTTCGCTGTCTAGCACAAGGAACAGTCAGAGTCACTGTGGGGTTGATCATCCGATCGCTGATTTTCCGGAATATCTATCTCCGGATTGAGGTACTATTGCCAAGGACATTCTCTTTTGGGTGAACCAATTTTGACACCCTAGTTGTATTCAAGAATCTGCTTGATAATAAAACCCTCATATATGCTGCACCAGTTTTCCTGCATTGGGTTTTCCTGGGGACGATTGTCAAAAAATAATGGTGTCCTTTGTGTTATTGTTTCTGTTTACTTCAGTGTATGATTTGTATATCTGTGAAGGTTTCTTTTGTGTTTACTTCGATGTTTATGCAATTAAATAACTTGTTAATGTAAAGAACAAGTAGGAGATAGTAAACCAAAAATTGCAGTAGGGGATTCTGATGTGTTAGATTCATGAATTTTCACACATAACGTGATAGACTTCCTTTTTTTTGCTTGACTTGACTCTCTTTTCTTTCTAGGTCACCTTAAGCCAAACTGCTGATCGAGTGAGGATGAATGAGTGCTAATCTAAGTCACCTGACACGGGGATTCGGGACATGTAGGATTCGAGATTCGTGGTGTCGGATTCGGACACGCTGACCCCCCGGAACAGGACACGTTAGGACACGTTATATA